>CM040802.1:22177500-22265000 GCA_022829025.1 Squalius cephalus | reverse complement strand
GCGATGAGGGCTCTGTGCTGGGCGGGACCAGCGGCGATGAGGGCTCTGTCCTGGGCAGCGATGAGGGCTCTGTGCTGGGCGGGACCAGCGATGAGGGCTCTGTGCTGGGCGGGACCAGCGATGAGGGCTCTGTGCTGGGCGGGACCAGCGATGAGGGCTCTGTGCTGGGCGGGACCAGCGATGAGGGCTCTGTGCTGGGCGGGACCAGCGGCGATGAGGGCTCTGTGCTGGGCAGCGATGAGGGCTCTGTGCTGGGCGGGACCAGCGATGAGGGCTCTGTGCTGGGCGGGACCAGCGATGAGGGCTCTGTGCTGGGCGGGACCGGCAGCGATGAGGGCTCTGTGCTGGGCAGGACCGGCAGCGATGAGGCCTCTGTGCTGGGCAGCGATGAGGGCTCTGTGCTGGGCGGGACCAGCGATGAGGGCTCTGTGCTGGGCGGGACCAGCGGCAATGAGGGCTCTGTGCTGGGCAGCGATGAGGGCTCTGTGCTGGGCGGGACCAGCGATGAGGGCTCTGTGCTGGGCGGGACCAGCGGCGATGAGGGCTCTGTGCTGGGCAGCGATGAGGGCTCTGTGCTGGGCGAGACCAGCGGCGATGAGGGCTCTGTGCTGGGCAGCGATGAGGGCTCTGTGCTGGGCGGGACCAGCGATGAGGGCTCTGTGCTGGGCGGGACCAGCGATGAGGGCTCTGTGCTGGGCGGGACCGGCAGCGATGAGGGCTCTGTGCTGGGCAGCGATGAGGGCTCTGTGCTGGGCGGGACCAGCGGTGAAGAAGGCTCTGTGCTGGACGGGACCAGCGGTGAAGAAGGCTCTGTGCTGGACGGGACCAGAGGTGAAGAAGGCTCTGTGCTGGACGGGACCAGCGGTGAAGAAGGCTCTGTGCTGGACGGGACCAGCGGTGAAGAGGGCTCTGTGCTGGACGGGACCAGCGGTGAAGAGGGCTCTGTGCTGGACGGGACCAGCGGTGAAGAGGGCTCTGTGCTGGACGGGACCAGCGGTGAAGAGGGCTCAGTGCTGGACGGCGGGCACGACGCATACTGCTTTGGTCTCAGCAGATTTGGCATGAAGTGCGGGCTCGGCTGGACGGGCGTGAAGTGCGGGCTTGTCTGGACTGGCGTGAAGTGCAGGCTCGGCTGACATGGCGTGCCACGGGAGGAAGCTCTCCAGACATCTGGAGAGTGCCTCTCTCCAGTCCAGACCGGAGAGATCTGGAAGCTCCCTCGGATCGACCACCTTGGCCCCAATCCGGTAACACGCCTTGATCGATTCATCTCCCAGCGAGCAGGAGGCAGCAAGAGGAACAAAACCCCAGGTGAATTGGAACAGATCGCGGCTATCCCGAGCCAAAGCCGCGATCTGTCCAGCGAGCTCCCAGCTCATTTTGTGGTCGGTCAATCTTTAACGTCTCAAGGTAGAAGAAGATGAAGTTCCAGGCAAAGATCCAAAATACTCAATATTTATTTAAACTGACGAATACTCGAAACAGTGTGCGTGCACAGACAGAGTGCTAACAACACAAACATTGACCAACAGCTGAAAGATGAACAGGGAGAACTTAAATACACAGACAGATGAACACAAGACAGGTGATGCAAATGATGATGATGAACAGGTGGGTAATGGAGGGAGTGAGTTCAGGTGTGGAAAAAAGGAGGATTCTGGGAACTGTAGTGATGACAAGACGATGACAGACGGTGAATGTGACAACCAGGGCATATGCTCCATCGTGAGGTCTATTTGTTTGTTTGTTTGTTTTTTGCATAATGGTCCAAACATGCAAATTGGAACATAACACATGCAACATAACTGCAATTAAGTAGCCTATAGTTAAGTTAGTTGTTTAAAAAGTGCAATGTAGAGTCCAACTAACTTTACTTAAAATTTACTCCAAATTGCCAATTTCCTGTCATCTTCCTGGAATATCTGTCATAGCAGAACACATTTTCCACATGGGGAAAAGCAATTGTTAAGTCGATAATTCAATAAGATCTTTATTTTAAAGCTCTTTTTTTTTAATTGTGCTCGGCCTTCAAAGTAACATCTTGTAATTTTTTAACTTTAGCATGTGTTAAAATGAGGATTAATTTACAAGTAAGATTATTGATGGCTCCTCATAAGGCCTATGCTTAGGCCAATGTTCCTTTTTTATTTTATTTTTTATCTATAACATTTGTTATGGCAAATGGCAACCTACTCAGTTAGAAACTATAACTAAAATATGCCACAGTTGTAGCTAGAAAATATTTAGTGGAAAAATCTATTGCCTTAACAGAGATTATCTATTAGGCTATAAATTCAACAACTTGTCAAAATTTACCACAATAAATAGAAAAAGCTTTCTAATTTGAGTGCCTCTCATGCAAAATTAAACTTCAGTCACAGTCATATTAAGCAGATAATTGATCCGTTCAGTTCGTACAGATTATGAAACCTCCGCATGTGCGATGTAGGCTACCTATACAATTCATAGCCTGATTCTTAATTGCGTGACCCTAAAGTTTCATTATTGATCATGATTGACTTAAGATTATTTATTTATTTATTTATTCATGTATTTATATGTTTTGTATGTATATGAACATTTTTCTAACAAATGTACCAATCAATATTGATATAGCTATTTGCTCTATTGTTGTGTTGTATATTTATTTGGCAACAAAGTATAAATGGATGTGAGTTTTCCAATTA
Organism: Squalius cephalus; assembly: GCA_022829025.1. NCBI lineage: Eukaryota > Metazoa > Chordata > Actinopteri > Cypriniformes > Leuciscidae > Squalius > Squalius cephalus. The sequence continues at coordinate 22,262,313 of CM040802.1, read as the reverse complement.
CATAATTGAACTAGATTAAAAAGTTCGTCGAGACAAACTTTAAGTTGGCTTGAGAAAGCCGGACCAGAAAGTTTAAAGAAGTTTAAAAAAGTTTGGAGTTTAAATTAGTTTAAAGTTTAAAGTAGTTTAAAGTTTAAATTAGTTTGAAGTTTAAAGTAGTTTAAAGTTTAAATTAGTTTAAATTTTAAAGTAGTTAAAAGTTTAAATTAGTTTGAAGTTTAAATTAGTTTAAAGTTTAAATTAGTTTAAAGTTTAAATTAGTTTAAAGTTTAAATTAGTTTGAAGTTTAAATTAGGTAGTTTAAAGTTTAAATTAGGTAGTTTAAAGTTAAAAAGTTGTTGGGGGTTTTCTAGTGGGTTGCTAAGGTGTTCTCGGTGGTTGCTAGGCGGTTGCTAGGGTGTTCTGGGTGGTTGCTATGGTGTTGCTAGGCGGTTGCTAGGGTATTCTGGGTGGTTGCTAGGCGGTTGCTAGGCGGTTGCTAGGGTGTTCTGGGTGGTTGCTAGGCGGTTGCTAGGGTGTTCTGGGTGGTTGCTAGGCGGTTGCTAGGGTGTTCTGGGTGGTTGCTATGGTGTTGCTAGGTGGTTGCTAGGGTATTCTGGGTGGTTGCTAGGCGGTTGCTAGGGTGTTCTGGGTGGTTGCTAGGCGGTTGCTAGGGTGTTCTGGGTGGTTGCTATGGTGTTGCTAGGCGGTTGCTAGGGTATTCTGGGTGGTTGCTAGGCGGTTGCTAGGCGGTTGCTAGGGTGTTCTGGTTGGTTGCTAGGCGGTTGCTAGGGTGTTCTGGGTGGTTGCTAGGCGGTTGCTAGGGTGTTCTGGGTGGTTGCTATGGTGTTGCTAGGCGGTTGCTAGGGTATTCTGGGTGGTTGCTAGGCGGTTGCTAGGCGGTTGCTAGGGTGTTCTGGGTGGTTGCTAGGCGGTTGCTAGGGTGTTCTGGGTGGTTGCTATGGTGTTGCTAGGCGGTTGCTAGGGTATTCTGGGTGGTTGCTAGGCGGTTGCTAGGGTGTTCTGGGTGGTTGCTATGGTGTTGCTAGGCGGTTGCTAAGGTATTCAGGGTGGTTGATATGGTGTTACTAGGTGGTTGGTAGTTGTCACAGATGGTTACTATGGAGTTTTTATAGAGTTCTTAGCATGATCTTGGCATGATTTAACACTTAACTAATCGCTATTAGCATGTAGCTATTCACTGCTAGCATGTATAGCATGTTGGAAGTGCTGTTTGCTAGCATGAGTCAAAAGAGCCAAGCCTCATCTCTATACGATGTTCTGATACAGAGATATAGGTCTTGCAAAATGGTTGCTAGGGTACTCAAGTTTGGTTGCTATGGAGTTGCTTGGGAGCTGGAAGCTTTAAACTTAAGAAGTTTAAAGTGGTTTGAAGTTTAAAGTAATTTACGAGTTTTGAGTTTACAAGTTTACAAGTTTAAATGAGTTTAGAGTGTATGTGTGTGTGTGTGTGTGTGTGTGTGTGTGAACACACACACACACACACACACACACACACTCAGAGTTTATGAGTTTAGAGTTTATAAGTCTATAAATTGATGAGTTTATAAGTGTAAGAGTTTTTGAGTTTAGAGTTTAAAAGTTTTAAATGAGTTTAGAATTTATAAGTTTAAATGAGTTTAGACTTTATAAGTTTAAATGAGTTTAAGAGTTCAGAGTTTATTCATTTATGAGTTAAAGAGTTCATAAGTCTATGAATTCATGAGTTTATAAGTTAATTAGTTTATAAGTGTATGAGTTTAGAGTTTATTAGTTTAAATGAGTCTCATTGACTAATATAGTATATAGAACGGCAGTTTGGTTTAGTCTTCAAGGTATTTAGATTTGAATTTTCGTCGGTTGGTGAGTTTGAATCTAAATTTGAATTTTTTAGAACTCCCCAATGTAAGTCAATGGGAGTTTTTCCGAGTTTTGATCGGCATTTTTAGGAAAACCGTAAGTCCGATCAGTCTAAAAAGATATAGCAACTAACTTCAGAACAGTTTGAAGGTCTGAGCCGAGTTTGGAGTATGTAGAGTTAAAGCTCTAGGACGAGTTTGAGTCAACAGTTTTTCACAGAAGAATAATAATAATAGTTCTTTGTCGAGACAAACTTTAAGTTGGCTTGAGAAAGCCGGACCAGAAAGTTTGAAGAAGTTTGAAGTTTAAATTAGTTTAAAGTTTAAAGTAGTTTGAAGTTTAAAATAGTTTGAAGTTTAAAGTAGTTTAAAGTTTAAATTAGTTTAAAGTTTAAAGTAGTTTGAAGTTTAATTTAGTTTAAAGTTTAAAGAAGTTTGAAGTTTAATTTAGTTTAAAGTTTAAAGTAGTTTGAAGTTTAATTTAGTTTAAAGTTTAAAGTAGTTTGAAGTTTAATTTAGTTTAAATTAATTAGGGTGTTCTGGGTGGTTGATATGGTGTTGCTAGGCGGTTGCTAGGGTATTCTGGGTGGTTGCTAGGCGGTTGCTAGGGTGTTCTGGGTGGTTGCTATGGTGTTGCTAGGCGGTTGCTAAGGTATTCTGGGTGGTTGCTAGGCGGTTGCTAGGGTGTTCTGGGTGGTTGCTAGGGTGTTGCTAGGCGGTTGCTAGGGTATTCTGGGTGGTTGCTAGGTGGTTGCTAGGGTGTTCTGGGTGGTTGCTATGGTGTTGCTAGGCGGTTGCTAGGGTATTCTGGGTGGTTGCTAGGCGGTTGCTAGGGAGTTCTGGGTGGTTGCTATGCTGTTGCTAGGCGGTTGCTAGGGTATTCTGGGTGGTTGCTAGGCGGTTGCTAGGGTGTTCTGGGTGGTTGCTAGGGTGTTTTGGGTGGTTGCTATGCTGTTGCTAGGGTGTTCTGGGTGGTTGCTATGGTGTTGCTAAGCGGTTGCTAGGATGTTCTGGGTGGTTGCTATGATGTTGCTAGGCGGTTGCTAGGGTGTTTTGGTGGTCGCTTTGGTGTTGCTAGGCGGTTGCTAGGGTGTTCTGGGTGGTTGCTATGATGTTGCTAGGCGGTTGCTATGGTATTCTGGGTGGTTGCTAGGGTGTTGCTAGGCGGTTGCTAGGGTATTCTAGGTGGTTGCTAGGATGTTTTGGTGGTTGCTAGGGTGTTGCTAGGCGGTTGCTAGGTTGTTCTGGGTGGTTGCTATGCTGTTGCTAGGCGGTTGCTAGGGTGTTTTGGTGGTTACTATGGTGTTGCTAGGCGGTTGCTAGGGTGTTCTGGGTGGTTGCTATGATGTTGCTAGGTGGTTGCTAGGGTGTTTTGGTGGTTGCTATGGTGTTGCTAGGGTATTCTGGGTGGTTGCTAGGGTGTTGCTAGGCGGTTGCTAGGGTGTTCTGGGCGGTTGCTATGGTGTTACTAGGTGATTGGTAGTTGTCACAGATGGTTACTATGGAGTTTTTATAGTTCTTAGCATGATCTTGGCATGATTTAGCACTCAACTAATCGCTATTAGCATGTAGCTATTCACTGCTAGCATGTGTAGCATGTTGGAAGTGCTGTTTACTAGCATGAGTCAAAAGAGCCAAACCTCATCTCTATACGATGTTCTGATACAGAGATATAGGTCTTGCAAAACGGTTGCTAGGGTACTCAAGTTTGGTTGCTATGGAGTTGCTTGGGAGCTGGAAGCTTTAAACTTAAGAAGTTTAAAGTGGTTTGAAGTTTAAAGTAGTTTACGAGTTTTTGAGTTTTGAGTTTATAGGTTTAAATGAGTTTAGAGTGTGTGTGTGTGTGTGTGTGTGTGTGTGTGTGTGTGTGTGTGTGTGTGTGTGTTCACACACACACACACACACACACACACACTCAGAGTTTATGAGTTTAGAGTTTATAAGTGTATAAATGGATGAGTTTATAAGTGTACAAGTTTTTGAGTTTAGTTTATAAGTTTAAATGAATTTAGAGTTTATAAGTTTAAATGAGTTTAGAGTTTATAAGTTTAAATGAGTTTGAGTTCAGAGTTTATTAATTTATGGGTTTAAGAGTTCATAAGTCTATGAATTCATGAGTTTATAAGTTAATTAGTTTATAAGTGTATGAGTTTAGAGTTCATTAGTTTAAATGAGTCTCATTGGCTAATATAGTATATAGAACGGCAGTTTGGTTTAGTCTTCAAGGTATTTAGATTTGAATTTTCGTCGGTTGGTGAGTTTGAATCTGGATTTGAATTTTTTAGAACTCCCCAATGTAAGTCAATGGGAGTTTTTCCGAGTTTTGATCGTCATTTTTAGGAAAACCGTAAGTCCGATCAGTCTAAAAAGATATAGCAACTAACTTCAGATCAGTTTGAGTGTCTGAGCCGAGTTTGGAGTATGTAGAGTTAAAGCTCTAGGACGAGTTTGAGTCAACAGTTTTTAACAGAAGAATAATAATAATAACTAGATGCAAAAGTTCGTCGAGACAAACTTTAAGTTGGCTTGAGAAAGTTTGGACCAGAACGTTTTTTGCTAGGCGGTTGCTAGGGTGTTCTGGGTGGTTGCTAGGCGATTGCTAGGGTGTTCTGGTTGGTTGCTAGGCGGTTGCTAGGGTGTTGTTAGGTGGTTGCTAGGGTGTTCTGGGTGGTTGCTATGGTGTTGCTAGGCGGTTGCTAAGGTATTCTGGGTGGTTGCAAGACGGTTGCTAGGTGGTTGCTAGGGTATTCTGGGTGGTTGCTATGGTGTTGCTAGGGTGTTCTGGGTGGTTGTTAAGGTGTTGCTAGGCGGTTGCTAGGGTCTTGTTAGGCGGTTGCTAGGGTGTTCTGGGTAGTTGCTATGGTGTTGCTAGGTGGTTGCTAAGGTATTCTGGGTGGTTGCTAGGTTGTTGCTAGGGTATTCTGGGTGGTTGCTAGGCAGTTGCTAGGGTGTTCTGGGTGGTTGCTATGGTGTTGCTAGGCGGTTGCTAAGGTATTCTGGGGGGTTGCTAGGCGGTTGCTAGGGTATTCTGGGTGGTTGCTAGGCAGTTGCTAGGGTGTTCTGGGTGGTTGCTATGGTGTTGCTAGGCGGTTGCTAGGGTGTTTTGGGTGGTTGCTAGGCGGTTGCTAGGGTGTTCTGGGTGGTTGCTATGGTGTTGCTAGGCGGTTGCTAGGCGGTTGCTAGGGTGTTGTTAGGCGGTTGCTAGGGTGTTCTGGGTGGTTGCTATGGTGTTGCTAAGGTATTCTGGGTGGTTGCTAGGTGGTTGCTAGGGTATTCTGGGTGGTTGCTAGGCGGTTGCTAGGGTGTTCTGGGTGGTTGCTATGGTGTTGCTAGGCGGTTGCTAAGGTATTCTGGGGGGTTGCTAGGCGGTTGCTAGGGTATTCTGGGTGGTTGCTAGGCAGTTGCTAGGGTGTTCTGGGTGGTTGCTATGGTGTTGCTAGGCGGTTGCTAGGGTGTTCTGGGTGGTTGCTAGGCGGTTGCTAGGGTGTTCTGGGTGGTTACTATGGTGTTGCTAGGCGGTTGCTAGGGTATTCTGGGTGGTTGCTAGGCAGTTGCTAGGGTGTTCTGGGTGGTTGCTATGGTGTTGCTAGGCGGTTGCTAGGGTGTTCTGGGTGGTTGCTATGATGTTGCTAGGTGGTTGCTAGGGTGTTTTGGTGGTTGTTATGGTGTTGCTAGGGTATTCTGGGTGGTTGCTAGGGTGTTGCTAGCTGGTTGCTAGGGTGTTCTGGGTGGTTGCTATGGTGTTGCTAGGTGGTTGGTAGTTGTCACAGATGGTTACTATGGAGTTTTTATAGAGTTCTTAGCATGATCTTGGTATGATTTAGCACTTAACTAATCGCTATTAGCATGTAGCTATTCACTGCTAGCATGTGTAGCATGTTGGAAGTGCTGTTTGCTAGCATGAGTCAAAAGAGCCAAACCTCATCTCTATACGATGTTCTGATGCAGAGATATAGGTCTTGCAAAACGGTTGCTAGGGTACTCAAGTTTGGTTGCTATGGAGTTGCTTGGGAGCTGGGAGCTTTAAACTTAATAAGTTTAAAGTGGTTTGAAGTTTAAAGTAGTTTACGAGTTTTTGAGTTTTGAGTTTATAAGTTTAAATGAGTTTAGAGTGTGTGTGTGTGTGTGTGTGTGTGTGTACACACACACACACACACACACACACTCAGAGTTTATGAGTTTAGAGTTTATAAGTGTATAAATGGATGAGTTTATAAGTGTACAAGTTTTTGAGTTTAGTTTATAAGTTTAAATGAGTTTTGAGTTTATAAGTTTAAATGAGTTTAGAGTTTATAAATTTAAATGAGTTTAAGAGTTCAGAGTTTATTAATTTATGAGTTTTAGAGTTCATAAGTCTATGAATTCATGAGTTTATAAGTTAATTACTTTATAAGTGTATGAGTTTAGAGTGCATTAGTTTAAATGAGTCTCAATGGCTCATATAGTATATAGAACGGCAGTTTGGTTTAGTCTTCAAGGTATTTTGATTTGAATTTTCGTCGGTTGGTCAGTTTGAATCTAAATTTGAATTTTTTAGAACTCCCTAATGTAAGTCAATGGGAGTTTTTCCGAGTTTTGATCGTCATTTTTAGGAAAACCGTAAGTCCGATCAGTCTGAAAAGATATAGCAACTAACTTCAGATCAGTTTGAGTGTCTGAGCCGAGTTTGGAGTATGTAGAGTTAAAGCTCTAGGACGAGTTTGAGTCAACAGTTTTTAACAGAAGATTAATAATAATAATAAGTTTAAATAGGATTTCAGTAAGTTGGCTCTCTCAAGCCAACTTAACTAGATGCAAAAGTTCGTCGAGACAAACTTTAAGTTGGCTTGAGAAAGTTTGGACCAGAACGGTTTTTTGCTAGGCGGTTGCTAGGGTGTTCTGGGTGGTTGCTATGGTGTTGCTAGGCGGTTGCTAAGGTATTTTGGGTGGTTGCTAGGCGGTTGCTAGGGTGTTCTGGGTGGTTGCTATGGTGTTGCTAGGCGGTTGCTAGGGTGTTCTGGGTGGTTGCTAGGCGGTTGCTAGGGTGTTCTGGGTGGTTGCTATGGTGTTGCTAGTAGGTTGCTAGGGTATTCTGGGTGGTTGCTAGGCGGTTGCTAGGGTGTTCTGGGTGGTTGCTAGGGTGTTGCTAGGCGGTTGCAAGGGTGTTCTGGGTGGTTGCTAGGTGGTTGCTAGGGTGTTTTGGGTGGTTGCTAGGCAGTTGCTAGGGTATTCTGGTTGGTTGCTAGGGTGTTTTGGGTGGTTGCTAGGGTGTTCTGGGTGGTTGCTATGGTGTTACTAGGTGGTTGCTAGGGTATTCTGGTTGGTTGCTAGGGTGTTCTGGGTGGTTGCTAGGTGGTTGCTAGGGTGTTTTGAGTGGTTGCTAGGCGGTTGCTAGGGTATTCTGGTTGGTTGCTAGGGTATTTTGGGTGGTTGCTAAGGTGTTCTGGGTGGTTGCTAGGCGGTTGCTAGGGTGTTCTGGGTGGTTGCTATGGTGTTGCTAGGCGGTTGCTAGGGTGTTCTGGGTGGTTGCTAGGCGGTTGCTAGGGTGTTCTGGGTGGTTGCTATGGTGTTTTGCTAGGCGGTTGCTAGGGTATTCTGGGTGGTTGCTAGGCGGTTGCTAAGGTATTTTGGGTGGTTGCTAGGCGGTTGCTAGGGTGTTCTGGGTGGTTGCTAGGGTGTTGCTAGGCGGTTGCAAGGGTGTTCTGGGTGGTTGCTAGGTGGTTGCTAGGATGTTTTGGGTGGTTGCTAGGCGGTTGCTAGGCGGTTGCTAGGGTATTCTGGTTGGTTGCTAGGGTGTTTTGGGTGGTTGCTAGGGTGTTCTGGGTGGTTGCTATGGTGTTACTAGGTGGTTGCTAGGGTATTCTGGTTGGTTGCTAGGGTGTTCTGGGTGGTTGCTAGGCGGTTGCTAGGGTGTTCTGGGTGGTTGCTATGGTGTTGCTAGGCGGTTGCTAGGGTGTTCTGGGTGGTTGCTAGGCGGTTGCTAGGGTGTTCTGGGTGGTTGCTATGGTTTTGCTAGGCGGTTGCTAGGGTATTCTGGGTGGTTGCTAGGCGGTTGCTAAGGTATTCAGGGCGGTTGATATGGTGTTACTAGGTGGTTGGTAGTTGTCACAGATGGTTACTCTGGAGTTTTTATAGAGTTCTTAGAATGATTTAACACTTAACTAATCACTATTAGCATGTAGCTATTCACTGCTAGCATGTGTAGCATGTTGGAAGTGCTGTTTGCTAGCATGAGTCAAAAGAGCCAAACCTCATCTCTATACGATGTTCTGATACAGAGATATAGGTCTTGCAAAACGGTTGCTAGGGTACTCAAGTTTGGTTGCTATGGAGTTGCTTGGGAGCTGGGAGCTTTAAACTTAATAAGTTTAAAGTGGTTTGAAGTTTAAAGTAGTTTACGAGTTTTTGAGTTTTGAGTTTATAAGTTTAAATGAGTTTAGAGTGTGTGTGTGTGTGTGTGTGTACACACACACACACACACACACACACTCAGAGTTTATGAGTGTAGAGTTTATAAGTGTATAAATGGATGAGTTTATAAGTGTACAAGTTTTTGAGTTTAGTTTATAAGTTTAAATGAGTTTTGAGTTTATAAGTTTAAATGAGTTTAGAGTTTATAAATTTAAATGAGTTTAAGAGTTCAGAGTTTATTAATTTATGAGTTTTAGAGTTCATAAGTCTATGAATTCATGAGTTTATAAGTTAATTACTTTATAAGTGTATGAGTTTAGAGTGCATTAGTTTAAATGAGTCTCAATGGCTCATATAGTATATAGAACGGCAGTTTGGTTTAGTCTTCAAGGTATTTTGATTTGAATTTTCGTCGGTTGGTCAGTTTGAATCTAAATTTGAATTTTTTAGAACTCCCTAATGTAAGTCAATGGGAGTTTTTCCGAGTTTTGATCGTCATTTTTAGGAAAACCGTAAGTCCGATCAGTCTGAAAAGATATAGCAACTAACTTCAGATCAGTTTGAGTGTCCGAGCCGAGTTTGGAGTATGTAGAGTTAAAGCTCTAGGACGAGTTTGAGTCAACAGTTTTTAACAGAAGATTAATAATAATAATAAGTTTAAATAGGATTTCAGTAAGTTGGCTCTCTCAAGCCAACTTAACTAGATGCAAAAGTTCGTCGAGACAAACTTTGAAGTTGGCTTGAGAAAGTTTGGACCAGAACGTTTTTTGCTAGGCGGTTGCTAGGATGTTATGGGTGGTCGCTATGGTGTTGCTAGGCGGTTGCTAGGGTGTTCTGGGTGGTTGCTATGGTGTTGCTAGGCGGTTGCTAGGGTATTCTGGGTGGTTGCTATGGTGTTGCTAGGCGGTTGCTAGGGTGTTCTGGGTGGTTGTTATGCTGTTGCTAGGTGGTTGCTAGGGTGTTCTGGGTGGTTGTTAGGCGGTTGCTAGGGTGTTCTGGGTAGTTGCTATGGTGTTGCTAGGCGGTTGCTAAGGTATTCTGGGTGGTTGCTATGGTGTTGCTTGGCGGTTGCTAGGGTATTCTGGGTGGTTGCTAGGCGGTTGCTAGGGTGTTCTGGGTGGTTGCTATGCTGTTGCTAGGCGGTTGCTAGGGTATTCTGGGTGGTTGCTAGGCGGTTGCTAGGGTGTTTTGGGTGGTTGCTATGCTGTTGCTAGGGTGTTCTGGGTGGTTGCTATGCTGTTGCTAGGCGGTTGCTAGGGTATTCTGGGTGGTTGCTAGGTGGTTGCTAGGGTGTTCTGGGTGGTTGCTAGGGTGTTGCTAGGCAGTTGCTAAGGTATTTTGGGTGGTTGCTAGGGTGTTGCTAGGCGGTTGCTAGGGTGTTCTGGGTGGTTGCTAGGGTGTTGCTAGGTGGTTGCTAGGGTGTTCTGGGTGGTTGCTAGGGTGTTGCTAGGTGGTTGCTAGGGTGTTCTGGGTGGTTGCTAGGCGGTTGCTAGGGTGTTTTGGGTGGTTGCTAGGCAGTTGCTAGGGTGTTCTGGGTGGTTGCTATGGTGTTGCTAGGTGGTTGCTAGAGTATTCTAGGTGGTTGCTAGGCGGTTGCTAGGGTGTCCTGGGTGGTTGCTATGGTGTTGCTAAGGTATTCTGGGTGGTTGCTATGATGTTACTACGTGGTTGGTAGTTGTCACAGATGGTTACTATGGAGTCTTTATAGAGTTCTTAGCATGATCTTGGCATGATATAGCACTTAACTCATTACTATTAGCATGTAGCTATTCACTGCTAGCATGTGTAGCATGTTGGAAGTGCTGTTTGCTAGCATGAGTCAAAAGAGCCAAACCTCATCTCTATACGATGTTCTGATACAGAGATATAGGTCTTGCAAAACGGTTGCTAGGGTACTCAAGTTTGGTTGCTATGGAGTTGCTTGGGAGCTGGAAGCTTTAACTTAAGTTTAAAGTGGTGTGAAGTTTAAAGTAGTTTACGAGTTTTGAGTTTACAAGTTTAAATGAGTTTAGAGTTTAAGTTTAAATGAGTTTAGTGTGTGTGTGTGTGTGTGTGACACACACACACACACACACACATACTCAGAGTTTATGAGTTTAGAGTTTATAAGTGTATAAATTGATGAGTTTATAAGTGTTAGAGTTTTTGAGTTTAGAGTTTATAAGTTTTAAATGAGTTTAGAGTTTATAAGTTTAAATGAGTTTAGAGTTTATAAGTTTAAATGAGTTTAAGAGTTCAGAGTTTATTAATTTATGAGATTAAGAGTTCATAAGTCTATGAATTCATGAGTTTATAAGTTAATTAGTTTATAAGTGTATGAGTTTAGAGTTCATTAGTTTAAATGAGTCTCAATGGCTCATATAGTATATAGAACGGCAGTTTGGTTTAGTCTTCAAGGTATTTTGATTTGAATTTTCGTCGGTTGGTGAGTTTGAATCTAAATTTGAATTTTTTAGAACTCCCCAATGCAAGTCAATGGGAGTTTTTCCGAGTTTTGATCGTCATTTTTAGGAAAACCGTAAGTCCGATCAGTCTGAAAAGATATAGCAACGCGAGTCAGATCAGTTTGAGTGTCTGAGCCGAGTTTGGAGTATGTAGAGTTAAAGCTCTAGGAGGAGTTTCATATAGAAATTTTAGTCTCGGAATAATAATAATAACTAGATGCAAAAGTTCGTCAAGACAAACTTTAAGTTGGCTTGAGAAAGTTTGGACCAGAACGCTTTTTGCTAGGCGGTTGCTAGGGTCTTTTGGGTGGTTGCTAGGTGGTTGCTAGGGTCTTTTGGGTGGTTGCTATGCTGTTTCTAGGCGGTTGCTAGGGTATTCTGGGTGGTTGCTAGGCGGTTGCTAGGGTGTTTTGGGTGGTTGCTAGGTGGTTGCTAGGGTGTTCTGGGTGGTTGCTATGGTGTTGCTAGGCGGTTGCTAGGGTGTTCTGGGTGGTTGCTATGGTGTTGCTAGGCGGTTGCTAGGGTATTCTTGGTGGTTGCTAGGCGGTTGCTAGGCTATTCTGGGTGGTTGCTATGGTGTTGCTAGGCGGTTGCTAGGGTATTCTGGGTGGTTGCTAGGCGGTTGCTAGGGTGTTCTGGGTGGTTGCTATGGTGTTGCTAGGCGGTTGCTAGGGTATTCTGAGTGGTTGCTAGGCGGTTGCTAGGCTGTTCTGGGTGGTTGCTATGGTGTTGCTAGGCGGTTGCTAAGGTATTCTGGGTGGTTGCTAGGCGGTTGCTAGGGTGTTCTGAGTGGTTGCTATGCTGTTGCTAGGGTGTTCTGGGTGGTTGCTAGGCGGTTGCTAGGGTGTTCTGGGTGGTTGCTATGGTGTTGCTAGGCGGTTGCTAGGGTATTCTGGGTGGTTGCTAGGCGGTTGCTAGGGTGTTCTGGGTGGTTGCTATGGTGTTGCTAGGCGGTTGCTAGGGTATTCTGAGTGGTTGCTAGGCGGTTGCTAGGGTGTTCTGAGTGGTTGCTATGGTGTTGCTAGGGTGTTCTGGGTGGTTGCTAGGCGGTTGCTAGGGTGTTCTGGGTGGTTACTATGGTGTTGCTAGGTGGTTGCTAGGGTATTCTGGGTGGTTGCTAGGCAGTTGCTAGGGTGTTCTGGGTGGTTGCTATGGTGTTGCTAGGCGGTTGCTAGGGTATTCTGGGTGGTTGCTAGGGTGTTGCTAGGCGGTTGCTAGGGTATTCTAGGTGGTTGCTAGGGTGTTGCTAGGCGGTTGCTAGGTTGTTCTGGGTGGTTGCTATGGTGTTGCTAGGCGGTTTCTAGGGTGTTCTGGGTGGTTGCTATGATGTTGCTAGGTGGTTGCTAGGGTGTTTTGGTGGTTGCTATGCTGTTGCTAGGGTATTCTGGGTGGTTGCTAGGGTGTTGCTAGGCGGTTGCTAGGGTGTTCTGGGCGGTTGCTATGGTGTTACTAGGTGATTGGTAGTTGTCACAGATGGTTACTATGGAGTTTTTATAGTTCTTAGCATGATCTTGGCATGATTTAGCACTCAACTAATCGCTATTAGCATGTAGCTATTCACTGCTAGCATGTGTAGCATGTTGGAAGTGCTGTTTGCTAGCATGAGTCAAAAGAGCCAAACCTCATCTCTATACGATGTTCTGATACAGAGATATAGGTCTTGCAAAACGGTTGCTAGGGTACTCAAGTTTGGTTGCTATGGAGTTGCTTGGGAGCTGGAAGCTTTAAACTTAAGAAGTTTAAAGTGGTTTGAAGTTTAAAGTAGTTTACGAGTTTTGAGTTTATAAGTTTAAATGAGTTTAGAGTTTAAGTTTAAATGAGTTTAGTGTGTGTGTGTGTGTGTGTGTGTGTGTGTGTGTGTGTGTGTTCACACACACACACACACACACACACACACTCAGAGTTTATGAGTTTAGAGTTTATAAGTGTATAAATTGATGAGTTTATAAGTGTTAGAGTTTTTGAGTTTAGAGTTTATAAGTTTAAATGAGTTTAAGAGTTCAGAGTTTATTAATTTATGAGTTTAAGAGTTCATAAGTCTATGAATTCATGAGTTTATAAGTTAATTAGTTAATAAGTGTATGAGTTTAGAGTTCATTAGTTTAAATGAGTCTCAATGGCTAATATAGTATATAGAACGGCAGTTTGGTTTAGTCTTCAAGGTATTTTGATTTGAATTTTCGTCGGTTGGTCAGTTTGAATCTGGATTTGAATTTTTTAGAACTCCCCAATGCAAGTCAATGGGAGTTTTTCCGAGTTTTGATCGTCATTTTTAGGAAAACCGTAAGTCCGATCAGTCTGAAAAGATATAGCACACTTGGTCAGATCAGTTTGAGTGTCTGAGCCGAGTTTGGAGTATGTGGAGTTAAAGCTCTAGGAGGAGTTTCATATAGAAATTTTAGTCTCGGAATAATAATAATAATAAGTTTAAATAGGATTTCAGTAAGTTGGCTCTCTCAAGCCAACTTAACTAGATGCAAAAGTTCGTCGAGACAAACTTTAAGTTGGCTTGAGAAAGTTTGGACCAGAACGTTTTTTGCTAGGCGGTTGCTAGGGTGTTCTGGGTGGTTGCTAGGCGGTTGCTAGGGTATTCTGGGTGGTTGCTAGGCGGTGGCTAGGGTGTTCTGGGTGGTTGCTATGGTGTTGCTAGGCGGTTGCTAGGGTGTTCTGGTTGGTTGCTAGGCAGTTGCTAGGGTGTTGTTAGGCGGTTGCTAGGGTGTTCTGGGTGGTTGCTATGGTGTTGCTAGGCGTTGCTAAGGTATTCTGGGTGGTTGCTAGGTGGTTGCTAGGTGGTTGCTAGGGTATTCTGGGTGGTTGCTATGGTGTTGCTAGGCGGTTGCTAGGGTGTTCTGGGTGGTTGTTATGGTGTTGCTAGGCGGTTGCTAGGGTGTTCTGGGTGGTTGCTAGGCGGTTGCTAGGGTGTTGTTAGGCGGTTGCTAGGGTGTTCTGGGTGGTTGCTATGGTGTTTCTAGGCGGTTGCTAAGGTATTCTGGGTGGTTGCTAGGCGGTTGCTAGGGTATTCTGGGTGGTTGCTAGGCAGTTGCTAGGGTGTTCTGGGTGGTTGCTATGGTGTTGCTAGGCGGTTGCTAGGGTGTTCTGGGTGGTTGCTAGGCGGTTGCTAGGGTGTTCTGGGTGGTTGCTATGGTGTTGCTAGGCGGTTGCTAGGGTGTTCTGGGTGGTTGCTAGGGTGTTGTTAGGCGGTTGCTAGGGTGTTCTGGGTGGTTGCTATGGTGTTGCTAGGCGGTTGCTAGGGTGTTCTGGGTGGTTGCTAGGCGGTTGCTAGGGTGTTCTGGGTGGTTGCTATGGTGTTGTTAGGCGGTTGCTAGGGTGTTCTGGGTGGTTGCTATGGTGTTGCTAGGCGGTTGCTAAGGTGTTCTGGTTGGTTGCTAGGCGGTTGCTAGGGTGTTCTGGGTGGTTGCTATGGTGTTGCTAGGCGGTTACTAGGGTGTTCTGGGTGGTTGCTAGGGTGTTGTTAGGCGGTTGCTGGGGTGTTCTGGGTGGTTGCTATGGTGTTGCTAAGGTATTCTGGGTGGTTGCTAGGCGGTTGCTAGGCGGTTGCTAGGCGGTTGCTAGGGTATTCTGGGTGGTTGCTAAGCAGTTGCTAGGGTGTTCTGGGTGGTTGCTATGGTGTTGCTAGGCGGTTGCTAGGGTGTTCTGGGTGGTTGCTAGGCGGTTGCTAGGGTGTTCTGGGTGGTTGCTATGGTGTTGCTAGGCGGTTGCTAGGGTGTTGTTAGGCGGTTGCTAGGGTGTTCTGGGTGGTTGCTATGGTGTTGCTAGGCGGTTGCTAGGGTGTTCTGGGTGGTTGCTAGGCGGTTGCTAGGGTGTTCTGGGTGGTTGCTATGGTGTTGCTAGGCGGTTGCTAGGGTGTTCTGGGTGGTTGCTAGGGTGTTGTTAGGCGGTTGCTAGGGTGTTCTGGGTGGTTGCTATGGTGTTGCTAAGGTATTCTGGGTGGTTGCTAGGCGGTTGCTAGGCGGTTGCTAGGGTATTCTGGGTGGTTGCTAGGCAGTTGCTAGGGTGTTCTGGGTCGTTGCTATGGTGTTGCTAGGCGGTTGCTAGGGTGTTCTGGGTGGTTGCTATGGTGTTGCTAGGCGGTTGCTAGGGTATTCTGGGTGGTTGCTAGGCAGTTGCTAGGGTGTTCTGGGTGGTTGCCATGGTGTTGCTAGGTGGTTGCTAGGGTGTTCTGGGTGGTTGCTATGGTGTTGCTAGGTGGTTGGTAGTTGTCACAGATGGTTACTATGGAGTTTTGATATAGTTGTTTGCTTGATCTTGGTATGATTTAGCACTTAACTAATCGCTATTAGCATGTAGCTATTCACTGCTAGCATGTGTAGCATGTTGGAGGTGCTGTTTGCTTGCATGAGTCAAAAGAGCCAAACCTCATCTCTATACGATGTTCTGATACAGAGATATAGGTCTTGCACAACGGTTGCTAGGGTACTCAAGTTTGGTTGCTATGGAGTTGCTTGGGAGCTGGAAGCTTTAAACTTAAGAAGTTTAAAGTGGTTTTAAGTTTAAAGTAGTTTACGAGTTTTGAGTTTACAAGTTTACAAGTTTAAATGAGTTTAGAGTGTGTGTGTGTGTATGTGTGTGTGCGTGTGTTCACACACACACACACACACACACACACACACACACACACACACACACACACACACATACACACACTCAGAGTTTATGAGTTTAGAGTTTATAAGTGTATAAATTGATGAGTTTATAAGTGTTAGAGTTTTTGAGTTTAAAGTTTATAAGTTTTATAAACTGGGTGGTTGCTAGGCGGTTGCTAGGGTGTTCTGGGTGGTTGCTATGGTGTTGCTAGGTGGTTGCTAGGGTGTTGTTAGGCGGTTGCTAGGGTGTTCTGGGTGGTTGCTATGGTGTTGCTAGGCGGTTGCTAGGGTGTTCTGGGTGGTTGCTAGGCGGTTGCTAGGGTGTTCTGGGTGGTTGCTATGGTGTTGCTAGGCGGTTGCTAGGGTGTTCTGGGTGGTTGCTAGGGTGTTGTTAGGCGGTTGCTAGGGTGTTCTGGGTGGTTGCTATGGTGTTGCTAAGGTATTCTGGGTGGTTGCTAGGCGGTTGCTAGGCGGTTGCTAGGGTATTCTGGGTGGTTGCTAGGCAGTTGCTAGGGTGTTCTGGGTCATTGCTATGGTGTTGCTAGGCGGTTGCTAGGGTGTTCTGGGTGGTTGCTATGGTGTTGCTAGGCGGTTGCTAGGGTATTCTGGGTGGTTGCTAGGCAGTTGCTAGGGTGTTCTGGGTGGTTGCCATGGTGTTGCTAGGTGGTTGCTAGGGTGTTCTGGGTGGTTGCTATGGTGTTGCTAGGTGGTTGGTAGTTGTCACAGATGGTTACTATGGAGTTTTGATATAGTTGTTTGCTTGATCTTGGTATGATTTAGCACTTAACTAATCGCTATTAGCATGTAGCTATTCACTGCTAGCATGTGTAGCATGTTGGAGGTGCTGTTTGCTTGCATGAGTCAAAAGAGCCAAACCTCATCTCTATACGATGTTCTGATACAGAGATATAGGTCTTGCACAACGGTTGCTAGGGTACTCAAGTTTGGTTGCTATGGAGTTGCTTGGGAGCTGGAAGCTTTAAACTTAAGAAGTTTAAAGTGGTTTTAAGTTTAAAGTAGTTTACGAGTTTTGAGTTTACAAGTTTACAAGTTTAAATGAGTTTAGAGTGTGTGTGTGTGTGTGTATGTGTGTGTGCGTGTGTTCACACACACACACACACACACACACACACACACACATACACACACTCAGAGTTTATGAGTTTAGAGTTTATAAGTGTATAAATTGATGAGTTTATAAGTGTTAGAGTTTTTGAGTTTAAAGTTTATAAGTTTTAAATGAGTTTAGAGTTTATAAGTTTTAATGAGTTTACAGTTTATAAGTTTAAATGAGTTTAAGAGTTCAGAGTTGATTAATTTATGAGTTTAAGAGTTCATAAATCTATGAATTCATGAGTTTATAAGTTAATTAGTTTATAAGTGTATGAGTTTAGAGTTTATTAGTTTAAATGAGTCTCAATGGCTAATATAGTATATAGAACGGCAGTTTGGTTTAGTCTTCAAGGTATTTTGATTTGAATTTTCGTCGGTTGGTGAGTTTGAATCTAAATTTGAATTTTTTAGAACTCCCCAATGCAAGTCAATGGGAGTTTTTCCGAGTTTTGATCGTCATTTTTAGGAAAACCGTAAGTCCGATCAGTCTGAAAAGATATAGCAACGCGAGTCAGATCAGTTTGAGTGTCTGAGCCGAGTTTGGAGTATGTAGAGTTAAAGCTCTAGGAGGAGTTTCATATAGAAATTTTAGTCTCGGAATAATAATAATAACTAGATGCAAAAGTTCGTCGAGACAAACTTTAAGTTGGCTTGAGAAAGTTTGGACCAGAACGTTTTTTTTGCTAGGCGGTTGCTAGGGTGTTCTGGGTGGTTGCTATGGTGTTGCTAGGTGGTTGCTAAGGTATTTTGGGTGGTTGCTAGGTGGTTGCTAGGGTGTTCTGGGTGGTTGCTATGGTGTTGCTAGGCGGTTGCTAGGGTGTTCTGGGTGGTTGCTAGGTGGTTGCTAGGGTGTTTTGAGTGGTTGCTAGGCGGTTGCTAGGGTATTCTGGTTGGTTGCTAGGGTGTTTTGGGTGGTTGCTAAGGTGTTCTGGGTGGTTGCTATGGTGTTGCTAGGCGGTTGCTAGGGTGTTCTGGATGGTTGCTAGGCGGTTGCTAGGGTGTTCTGGGTGGTTGCTATGGTGTTGCTAGGCGGTTGCTAGGGTATTCTGGTTGGTTGCTAGGGTGTTTTGGGTGGTTGCTAGGGTGTTCTGGGTGGTTGCTATGGTGTTGCTAGGCGGTTGCTAGGGTGTTCTGGGTAGTTGCTAGGCGGTTGCTAGGGTGTTCTGGGTGGTTGCTATGGTGTTGCTAGGCGGTTGCTAGGGTATTCTGGGTGGTTGCTAGGCGGTTGCTAAGGTATTTTGGGTGGTTGCTAGGCGGTTGCTAGGGTGTTCTGGGTGGTTGCTAGGGTGTTGCTAGGCGGTTGCAAGGGTGTTCTGGGTGGTTGCTAGGTGGTTGCTAGGGTGTTGCTAGGGTGTTTTGGGTGGTTGCTAGGCGGTTGCTAGGGTATTCTGGTTGGTTGCTAGGGTGTTTTGGGTGGTTGCTAGGGTGTTCTGGGTGGTTGCTATGGTGTTACTAGGTGGTTGCTAGGGTATTCTGGTTGGTTGCTAGGGTGTTCTGGGTGGTTGCTAGGCGGTTGCTAGGGTGTTCTGGGTGGTTGCTATGGTATTGCTAGGCGGTTGCTAGGGTGTTCTGGGTGGTTGCTAGGCAGTTGCTAGGGTGTTCTGGGTGGTTGCTATGGTGTTGCTAGGCGGTTGCTAGGGTATTCTGGGTGGTTGCTAGGCGGTTGCTAGGGTGTTCTGGGTGGTTGCTATGGTGTTGATAGGCGGTTGCTAGGGTATTCTGGGTGGTTGCTAGGCGGTTGCTAAGGTATTCAGGGCGGTTGATATGGTGTTACTAGGTGGTTGGTAGTTGTCACAGATGGTTACTCTGGAGTTTTTATAGAGTTCTTAGAATGATTTAACTCTTAACTAATCGCTATTAGCATGTAGCTATTCACTGCTAGCATGTGTAGCATGTTGGAAGTGCTGTTTGCTAGCATGAGTCAAAAGAGCCAAACCTCATCTCTATATGATGTTCTGATACAGAGATATAGGTCTTGCAAAACGGTTGCTAGGGTACTCAAGTTTGGTTGCTATGGAGTTGCTTGGGAGCTGGAAGCTTTAAACTTAATAAGTTTAAAGTGGTTTGAAGTTTAAAGTAGTTTACGAGTTTTTGAGTTTATAAGTTTAAATGAGTTTAGAGTGTGTGTGTGTGTGTGTGTGTGTGTGTACACACACACACACACACACACACACACTCAGAGTTTATGAGTGTAGAGTTTATAAGTGTATAAATGGATGAGTTTATAAGTGTACAAGTTTTTGAGTTTAGTTTATAAGTTTAAATGAGTTTTGAGTTTATAAGTTTAAATGAGTTTAGAGTTTATAAATTTAAATGAGTTTAAGAGTTCAGAGTTTATTAATTTATGAGTTTTAGAGTTCATAAGTCTATGAATTCATGAGTTTATAAGTTAATTACTTTATAAGTGTATGAGTTTAGAGTGCATTAGTTTAAATGAGTCTCAATGGCTCATATAGTATATAGAACGGCAGTTTGGTTTAGTCTTCAAGGTATTTTGATTTGAATTTTCGTCGGTTGGTCAGTTTGAATCTAAATTTGAATTTTTTAGAACTCCCTAATGTAAGTCAATGGGAGTTTTTCCGAGTTTTGATCGTCATTTTTAGGAAAACCGTAAGTCCGATCAGTCTGAAAAGATATAGCAACTAACTTCAGATCAGTTTGAGTGTCTGAGCCGAGTTTGGAGTATGTAGAGTTAAAGCTCTAGGACGAGTTTGAGTCAACAGTTTTTAACAGAAGATTAATAATAATAATAAGTTTAAATAGGATTTCAGTAAGTTGGCTCTCTCAAGCCAACTTAACTAGATGCAAAAGTTCGTCGAGACAAACTTTAAGTTGGCTTGAGAAAGTTTGGACCAGAACGTTTTTTGCTAGGCGGTTGCTAGGGTGTTCTGGGTAGTTGCTATGGTGTTGCTAGGCGGTTGCTAAGGTATTCTGGGTGGTTGCTAGGTGGTTGCTAGGCGGTTGCTAGGGTATTCTGGGTGGTTGCTAGGCAGTTGCTAGGGTGTTCTGGGTCGTTGCTATGGTGTTGCTAGGCGGTTGCTAGGGTGTTCTGGGTGGTTGCTATGGTGTTGCTAGGCGGTTGCTAGGGTATTCTGGGTGGTTGCTAGGCAGTTGCTAGGGTGTTCTGGGTGGTTGCCATGGTGTTGCTAGGTGGTTGCTAGGGTGTTCTGGGTGGTTGCTATGGTGTTGCTAGGTGGTTGGTAGTTGTCACAGATGGTTACTATGGAGTTTTGATATAGTTGTTTGCTTGATCTTGGTATGATTTAGCACTTAACTAATCGCTATTAGCATGTAGCTATTCACTGCTAGCATGTGTAGCATGTTGGAGGTGCTGTTTGCTTGCATGAGTCAAAAGAGCCAAACCTCATCTCTATACGATGTTCTGATACAGAGATATAGGTCTTGCACAACGGTTGCTAGGGTACTCAAGTTTGGTTGCTATGGAGTTGCTTGGGAGCTGGAAGCTTTAAACTTAAGAAGTTTAAAGTGGTTTTAAGTTTAAAGTAGTTTACGAGTTTTGAGTTTACAAGTTTACAAGTTTAAATGAGTTTAGAGTGTGTGTGTGTGTATGTGTGTGTGCGTGTGTTCACACACACACACACACACACACACACACACACACACACACACACACACACATACACACACTCAGAGTTTATGAGTTTAGAGTTTATAAGTGTATAAATTGATGAGTTTATAAGTGTTAGAGTTTTTGAGTTTAAAGTTTATAAGTTTTATAAACTGGGTGGTTGCTAGGCGGTTGCTAGGGTGTTCTGGGTGGTTGCTATGGTGTTGCTAGGTGGTTGCTAGGGTGTTGTTAGGCGGTTGCTAGGGTGTTCTGGGTGGTTGCTATGGTGTTGCTAGGCGGTTGCTAGGGTGTTCTGGGTGGTTGCTAGGCGGTTGCTAGGGTGTTCTGGGTGGTTGCTATGGTGTTGCTAGGCGGTTGCTAGGGTGTTCTGGGTGGTTGCTAGGGTGTTGTTAGGCGGTTGCTAGGGTGTTCTGGGTGGTTGCTATGGTGTTGCTAAGGTATTCTGGGTGGTTGCTAGGCGGTTGCTAGGCGGTTGCTAGGGTATTCTGGGTGGTTGCTAGGCAGTTGCTAGGGTGTTCTGGGTCATTGCTATGGTGTTGCTAGGCGGTTGCTAGGGTGTTCTGGGTGGTTGCTATGGTGTTGCTAGGCGGTTGCTAGGGTATTCTGGGTGGTTGCTAGGCAGTTGCTAGGGTGTTCTGGGTGGTTGCCATGGTGTTGCTAGGTGGTTGCTAGGGTGTTCTGGGTGGTTGCTATGGTGTTGCTAGGTGGTTGGTAGTTGTCACAGATGGTTACTATGGAGTTTTGATATAGTTGTTTGCTTGATCTTGGTATGATTTAGCACTTAACTAATCGCTATTAGCATGTAGCTATTCACTGCTAGCATGTGTAGCATGTTGGAGGTGCTGTTTGCTTGCATGAGTCAAAAGAGCCAAACCTCATCTCTATACGATGTTCTGATACAGAGATATAGGTCTTGCACAACGGTTGCTAGGGTACTCAAGTTTGGTTGCTATGGAGTTGCTTGGGAGCTGGAAGCTTTAAACTTAAGAAGTTTTAAGTGGTTTTAAGTTTAAAGTAGTTTACGAGTTTTGAGTTTACAAGTTTACAAGTTTAAATGAGTTTAGAGTGTGTGTGTGTGTGTGTATGTGTGTGTGCGTGTGTTCACACACACACACACACACACACACACACACACACATACACACACTCAGAGTTTATGAGTTTAGAGTTTATAAGTGTATAAATTGATGAGTTTATAAGTGTTAGAGTTTTTGAGTTTAAAGTTTATAAGTTTTAAATGAGTTTAGAGTTTATAAGTTTTAATGAGTTTACAGTTTATAAGTTTAAATGAGTTTAAGAGTTCAGAGTTGATTAATTTATGAGTTTAAGAGTTCATAAATCTATGAATTCATGAGTTTATAAGTTAATTAGTTTATAAGTGTATGAGTTTAGAGTTTATTAGTTTAAATGAGTCTCAATGGCTAATATAGTATATAGAACGGCAGTTTGGTTTAGTCTTCAAGGTATTTTGATTTGAATTTTCGTCGGTTGGTGAGTTTGAATCTAAATTTGAATTTTTTAGAACTCCCCAATGCAAGTCAATGGGAGTTTTTCCGAGTTTTGATCGTCAT
This sequence comes from Squalius cephalus, assembly GCA_022829025.1. Classification (NCBI taxonomy): domain Eukaryota; kingdom Metazoa; phylum Chordata; class Actinopteri; order Cypriniformes; family Leuciscidae; genus Squalius; species Squalius cephalus. The sequence continues at coordinate 22,240,764 of CM040802.1, read as the reverse complement.
TTTTAGGAAAACCGTAAGTCCGATCAGTCTGAAAAGATATAGCAACGCGAGTCAGATCAGTTTGAGTGTCTGAGCCGAGTTTGGAGTATGTAGAGTTAAAGCTCTAGGAGGAGTTTCATATAGAAATTTTAGTCTCGGAATAATAATAATAACTAGATGCAAAAGTTCGTCGAGACAAACTTTAAGTTGGCTTGAGAAAGTTTGGACCAGAACGTTTTTTTTTGCTAGGCGGTTGCTAGGGTGTTCTGGGTGGTTGCTATGGTGTTGCTAGGTGGTTGCTAAGGTATTTTGGGTGGTTGCTAGGTGGTTGCTAGGGTGTTCTGGGTGGTTGCTATGGTGTTGCTAGGCGGTTGCTAGGGTGTTCTGGGTGGTTGCTAGGTGGTTGCTAGGGTGTTTTGAGTGGTTGCTAGGCGGTTGCTAGGGTATTCTGGTTGGTTGCTAGGGTGTTTTGGGTGGTTGCTAAGGTGTTCTGGGTGGTTGCTATGGTGTTGCTAGGCGGTTGCTAGGGTGTTCTGGATGGTTGCTAGGCGGTTGCTAGGGTGTTCTGGGTGGTTGCTATGGTGTTGCTAGGCGGTTGCTAGGGTATTCTGGTTGGTTGCTAGGGTGTTTTGGGTGGTTGCTAGGGTGTTCTGGGTGGTTGCTATGGTGTTGCTAGGCGGTTGCTAGGGTGTTCTGGGTAGTTGCTAGGCGGTTGCTAGGGTGTTCTGGGTGGTTGCTATGGTGTTGCTAGGCGGTTGCTAGGGTATTCTGGGTGGTTGCTAGGCGGTTGCTAAGGTATTTTGGGTGGTTGCTAGGCGGTTGCTAGGGTGTTCTGGGTGGTTGCTAGGGTGTTGCTAGGCGGTTGCAAGGGTGTTCTGGGTGGTTGCTAGGTGGTTGCTAGGGTGTTGCTAGGGTGTTTTGGGTGGTTGCTAGGCGGTTGCTAGGGTATTCTGGTTGGTTGCTAGGGTGTTTTGGGTGGTTGCTAGGGTGTTCTGGGTGGTTGCTATGGTGTTACTAGGTGGTTGCTAGGGTATTCTGGTTGGTTGCTAGGGTGTTCTGGGTGGTTGCTAGGCGGTTGCTAGGGTGTTCTGGGTGGTTGCTATGGTATTGCTAGGCGGTTGCTAGGGTGTTCTGGGTGGTTGCTAGGCAGTTGCTAGGGTGTTCTGGGTGGTTGCTATGGTGTTGCTAGGCGGTTGCTAGGGTATTCTGGGTGGTTGCTAGGCGGTTGCTAGGGTGTTCTGGGTGGTTGCTATGGTGTTGATAGGCGGTTGCTAGGGTATTCTGGGTGGTTGCTAGGCGGTTGCTAAGGTATTCAGGGCGGTTGATATGGTGTTACTAGGTGGTTGGTAGTTGTCACAGATGGTTACTCTGGAGTTTTTATAGAGTTCTTAGAATGATTTAACTCTTAACTAATCGCTATTAGCATGTAGCTATTCACTGCTAGCATGTGTAGCATGTTGGAAGTGCTGTTTGCTAGCATGAGTCAAAAGAGCCAAACCTCATCTCTATATGATGTTCTGATACAGAGATATAGGTCTTGCAAAACGGTTGCTAGGGTACTCAAGTTTGGTTGCTATGGAGTTGCTTGGGAGCTGGAAGCTTTAAACTTAATAAGTTTAAAGTGGTTTGAAGTTTAAAGTAGTTTACGAGTTTTTGAGTTTATAAGTTTAAATGAGTTTAGAGTGTGTGTGTGTGTGTGTGTGTGTGTGTACACACACACACACACACACACACACACTCAGAGTTTATGAGTGTAGAGTTTATAAGTGTATAAATGGATGAGTTTATAAGTGTACAAGTTTTTGAGTTTAGTTTATAAGTTTAAATGAGTTTTGAGTTTATAAGTTTAAATGAGTTTAGAGTTTATAAATTTAAATGAGTTTAAGAGTTCAGAGTTTATTAATTTATGAGTTTTAGAGTTCATAAGTCTATGAATTCATGAGTTTATAAGTTAATTACTTTATAAGTGTATGAGTTTAGAGTGCATTAGTTTAAATGAGTCTCAATGGCTCATATAGTATATAGAACGGCAGTTTGGTTTAGTCTTCAAGGTATTTTGATTTGAATTTTCGTCGGTTGGTCAGTTTGAATCTAAATTTGAATTTTTTAGAACTCCCTAATGTAAGTCAATGGGAGTTTTTCCGAGTTTTGATCGTCATTTTTAGGAAAACCGTAAGTCCGATCAGTCTGAAAAGATATAGCAACTAACTTCAGATCAGTTTGAGTGTCTGAGCCGAGTTTGGAGTATGTAGAGTTAAAGCTCTAGGACGAGTTTGAGTCAACAGTTTTTAACAGAAGATTAATAATAATAATAAGTTTAAATAGGATTTCAGTAAGTTGGCTCTCTCAAGCCAACTTAACTAGATGCAAAAGTTCGTCGAGACAAACTTTAAGTTGGCTTGAGAAAGTTTGGACCAGAACGTTTTTTGCTAGGCGGTTGCTAGGGTGTTCTGGGTAGTTGCTATGGTGTTGCTAGGCGGTTGCTAAGGTATTCTGGGTGGTTGCTAGGTGGTTGCTAGGCGGTTGCTAGGGTATTCTGGGTGGTTGCTAGGCAGTTGCTAGGGTGTTCTGGGTGGTTGCTATGGTGTTGCTAGGCGGTTGCTAGGGTGTTCTGGGTGGTTGCTATGGTGTTGCTAGGTGGTTGCTAGGGTGTTCTGGGTGGTTGCTATGGTGTTGCTAGGCGGTTGCTAGGGTGTTCTGGGTGGTTGCTATGGTGTTGCTAAGGTATTCTGGGTGGTTGCTAGGCGGTTGCTAGGCGGTTGCTAGGGTATTCTGGGTGGTTGCTAGGCGGTTGCTAGGGTGTTCTGGGTGGTTACTATGGTGTTGCTAGGCGGTTGCTAGGGTGTTCTGGGTGGTTGCTATGGTGTTGCTAGGCGGTTGCTAGGGTATTCTGGGTGGTTGCTGGGCAGTTGCTAGGGTGTTCTGGGTGGTTGCTATGGTGTTGCTAGGCGGTTGCTAGGGTGTTCTGGGTGGTTGCTATGGTGTTGCTAGGCGGTTGCTAAGGTATTTTGGGTGGTTGCTAGGCGGTTGCTAGGGTGTTCTGGGTGGTTGCTATGGTGTTGCTAGGCGGTTGCTAGGGTGTTCTGGGTGGTTGCTAGGTGGTTGCTAGGCGGTTGCTAAGGTATTCTGGGTGGTTGCTAGGTGGTTGCTAGGCGGTTGCTAGGGTATTCTGGGTGGTTGCTAGGCAGTTGCTAGGGTGTTCTGGGTCGTTGCTATGGTGTTGCTAGGCGGTTGCTAGGGTGTTCTGGGTGGTTGCTATGGTGTTGCTAGGCGGTTGCTAGGGTGTTCTGGGTGGTTGCTATGGTGTTGCTAGGCGGTTGCTAGGGTATTCTGGGTGGTTGCTATGGTGTTGCTAGGCGGTTGCTAGGGTGTTCTGGGTGGTTGCTATGGTGTTGCTAGGCGGTTGCTAGGGTATTCTGGGTGGTTGCTAGGCAGTTGCTAGGGTGTTCTGGGTGGTTGCCATGGTGTTGCTAGGTGGTTGCTAGGGTGTTCAGGGCGGTTGATATGGTGTTACTAGGTGGTTGGTAGTTGTCACAGATGGTTACTCTGGAGTTTTTATAGAGTTCTTAGAATGATTTAACTCTTAACTAATCGCTATTAGCATGTAGCTATTCACTGCTAGCATGTGTAGCATGTTGGAAGTGCTGTTTGCTAGCATGAGTCAAAAGAGCCAAACCTCATCTCTATATGATGTTCTGATACAGAGATATAGGTCTTGCAAAACGGTTGCTAGGGTACTCAAGTTTGGTTGCTATGGAGTTGCTTGGGAGCTGGAAGCTTTAAACTTAATAAGTTTAAAGTGGTTTGAAGTTTAAAGTAGTTTACGAGTTTTTGAGTTTATAAGTTTAAATGAGTTTAGAGTGTGTGTGTGTGTGTGTGTGTGTGTGTACACACACACACACACACACACACACACTCAGAGTTTATGAGTGTAGAGTTTATAAGTGTATAAATGGATGAGTTTATAAGTGTACAAGTTTTTGAGTTTAGTTTATAAGTTTAAATGAGTTTTGAGTTTATAAGTTTAAATGAGTTTAGAGTTTATAAATTTAAATGAGTTTAAGAGTTCAGAGTTTATTAATTTATGAGTTTTAGAGTTCATAAGTCTATGAATTCATGAGTTTATAAGTTAATTACTTTATAAGTGTATGAGTTTAGAGTGCATTAGTTTAAATGAGTCTCAATGGCTCATATAGTATATAGAACGGCAGTTTGGTTTAGTCTTCAAGGTATTTTGATTTGAATTTTCGTCGGTTGGTCAGTTTGAATCTAAATTTGAATTTTTTAGAACTCCCTAATGTAAGTCAATGGGAGTTTTTCCGAGTTTTGATCGTCATTTTTAGGAAAACCGTAAGTCCGATCAGTCTGAAAAGATATAGCAACTAACTTCAGATCAGTTTGAGTGTCTGAGCCGAGTTTGGAGTATGTAGAGTTAAAGCTCTAGGACGAGTTTGAGTCAACAGTTTTTAACAGAAGATTAATAATAATAATAAGTTTAAATAGGATTTCAGTAAGTTGGCTCTCTCAAGCCAACTTAACTAGATGCAAAAGTTCGTCGAGACAAACTTTAAGTTGGCTTGAGAAAGTTTGGACCAGAACGTTTTTTGCTAGGCGGTTGCTAGGGTGTTCTGGGTAGTTGCTATGGTGTTGCTAGGCGGTTGCTAAGGTATTCTGGGTGGTTGCTAGGTGGTTGCTAGGCGGTTGCTAGGGTATTCTGGGTGGTTGCTAGGCAGTTGCTAGGGTGTTCTGGGTCGTTGCTATGGTGTTGCTAGGCGGTTGCTAGGGTGTTCTGGGTGGTTGCTATGGTGTTGCTAGGCGGTTGCTAGGGTATTCTGGGTGGTTGCTAGGCAGTTGCTAGGGTGTTCTGGGTGGTTGCCATGGTGTTGCTAGGTGGTTGCTAGGGTGTTCTGGGTGGTTGCTATGGTGTTGCTAGGTGGTTGGTAGTTGTCACAGATGGTTACTATGGAGTTTTGATATAGTTGTTTGCTTGATCTTGGTATGATTTAGCACTTAACTAATCGCTATTAGCATGTAGCTATTCACTGCTAGCATGTGTAGCATGTTGGAGGTGCTGTTTGCTTGCATGAGTCAAAAGAGCCAAACCTCATCTCTATACGATGTTCTGATACAGAGATATAGGTCTTGCACAACGGTTGCTAGGGTACTCAAGTTTGGTTGCTATGGAGTTGCTTGGGAGCTGGAAGCTTTAAACTTAAGAAGTTTAAAGTGGTTTTAAGTTTAAAGTAGTTTACGAGTTTTGAGTTTACAAGTTTACAAGTTTAAATGAGTTTAGAGTGTGTGTGTGTGTATGTGTGTGTGCGTGTGTTCACACACACACACACACACACACACACACACACACACACACACACACACACACACATACACACACTCAGAGTTTATGAGTTTAGAGTTTATAAGTGTATAAATTGATGAGTTTATAAGTGTTAGAGTTTTTGAGTTTAAAGTTTATAAGTTTTATAAACTGGGTGGTTGCTAGGCGGTTGCTAGGGTGTTCTGGGTGGTTGCTATGGTGTTGCTAGGTGGTTGCTAGGGTGTTGTTAGGCGGTTGCTAGGGTGTTCTGGGTGGTTGCTATGGTGTTGCTAGGCGGTTGCTAGGGTGTTCTGGGTGGTTGCTAGGCGGTTGCTAGGGTGTTCTGGGTGGTTGCTATGGTGTTGCTAGGCGGTTGCTAGGGTGTTCTGGGTGGTTGCTAGGGTGTTGTTAGGCGGTTGCTAGGGTGTTCTGGGTGGTTGCTATGGTGTTGCTAAGGTATTCTGGGTGGTTGCTAGGCGGTTGCTAGGCGGTTGCTAGGGTATTCTGGGTGGTTGCTAGGCAGTTGCTAGGGTGTTCTGGGTCATTGCTATGGTGTTGCTAGGCGGTTGCTAGGGTGTTCTGGGTGGTTGCTATGGTGTTGCTAGGCGGTTGCTAGGGTATTCTGGGTGGTTGCTAGGCAGTTGCTAGGGTGTTCTGGGTGGTTGCCATGGTGTTGCTAGGTGGTTGCTAGGGTGTTCTGGGTGGTTGCTATGGTGTTGCTAGGTGGTTGGTAGTTGTCACAGATGGTTACTATGGAGTTTTGATATAGTTGTTTGCTTGATCTTGGTATGATTTAGCACTTAACTAATCGCTATTAGCATGTAGCTATTCACTGCTAGCATGTGTAGCATGTTGGAGGTGCTGTTTGCTTGCATGAGTCAAAAGAGCCAAACCTCATCTCTATACGATGTTCTGATACAGAGATATAGGTCTTGCACAACGGTTGCTAGGGTACTCAAGTTTGGTTGCTATGGAGTTGCTTGGGAGCTGGAAGCTTTAAACTTAAGAAGTTTTAAGTGGTTTTAAGTTTAAAGTAGTTTACGAGTTTTGAGTTTACAAGTTTACAAGTTTAAATGAGTTTAGAGTGTGTGTGTGTGTGTGTATGTGTGTGTGCGTGTGTTCACACACACACACACACACACACACACACACACACATACACACACTCAGAGTTTATGAGTTTAGAGTTTATAAGTGTATAAATTGATGAGTTTATAAGTGTTAGAGTTTTTGAGTTTAAAGTTTATAAGTTTTAAATGAGTTTAGAGTTTATAAGTTTTAATGAGTTTACAGTTTATAAGTTTAAATGAGTTTAAGAGTTCAGAGTTGATTAATTTATGAGTTTAAGAGTTCATAAATCTATGAATTCATGAGTTTATAAGTTAATTAGTTTATAAGTGTATGAGTTTAGAGTTTATTAGTTTAAATGAGTCTCAATGGCTAATATAGTATATAGAACGGCAGTTTGGTTTAGTCTTCAAGGTATTTTGATTTGAATTTTCGTCGGTTGGTGAGTTTGAATCTAAATTTGAATTTTTTAGAACTCCCCAATGCAAGTCAATGGGAGTTTTTCCGAGTTTTGATCGTCATTTTTAGGAAAACCGTAAGTCCGATCAGTCTGAAAAGATATAGCAACGCGAGTCAGATCAGTTTGAGTGTCTGAGCCGAGTTTGGAGTATGTAGAGTTAAAGCTCTAGGAGGAGTTTCATATAGAAATTTTAGTCTCGGAATAATAATAATAACTAGATGCAAAAGTTCGTCGAGACAAACTTTAAGTTGGCTTGAGAAAGTTTGGACCAGAACGTTTTTTTTGCTAGGCGGTTGCTAGGGTGTTCTGGGTGGTTGCTATGGTGTTGCTAGGTGGTTGCTAAGGTATTTTGGGTGGTTGCTAGGTGGTTGCTAGGGTGTTCTGGGTGGTTGCTATGGTGTTGCTAGGCGGTTGCTAGGGTGTTCTGGGTGGTTGCTAGGTGGTTGCTAGGGTGTTTTGAGTGGTTGCTAGGCGGTTGCTAGGGTATTCTGGTTGGTTGCTAGGGTGTTTTGGGTGGTTGCTAAGGTGTTCTGGGTGGTTGCTATGGTGTTGCTAGGCGGTTGCTAGGGTGTTCTGGATGGTTGCTAGGCGGTTGCTAGGGTGTTCTGGGTGGTTGCTATGGTGTTGCTAGGCGGTTGCTAGGGTATTCTGGTTGGTTGCTAGGGTGTTTTGGGTGGTTGCTAGGGTGTTCTGGGTGGTTGCTATGGTGTTGCTAGGCGGTTGCTAGGGTGTTCTGGGTAGTTGCTAGGCGGTTGCTAGGGTGTTCTGGGTGGTTGCTATGGTGTTGCTAGGCGGTTGCTAGGGTATTCTGGGTGGTTGCTAGGCGGTTGCTAAGGTATTTTGGGTGGTTGCTAGGCGGTTGCTAGGGTGTTCTGGGTGGTTGCTAGGGTGTTGCTAGGCGGTTGCAAGGGTGTTCTGGGTGGTTGCTAGGTGGTTGCTAGGGTGTTGCTAGGGTGTTTTGGGTGGTTGCTAGGCGGTTGCTAGGGTATTCTGGTTGGTTGCTAGGGTGTTTTGGGTGGTTGCTAGGGTGTTCTGGGTGGTTGCTATGGTGTTACTAGGTGGTTGCTAGGGTATTCTGGTTGGTTGCTAGGGTGTTCTGGGTGGTTGCTAGGCGGTTGCTAGGGTGTTCTGGGTGGTTGCTATGGTATTGCTAGGCGGTTGCTAGGGTGTTCTGGGTGGTTGCTAGGCAGTTGCTAGGGTGTTCTGGGTGGTTGCTATGGTGTTGCTAGGCGGTTGCTAGGGTATTCTGGGTGGTTGCTAGGCGGTTGCTAGGGTGTTCTGGGTGGTTGCTATGGTGTTGATAGGCGGTTGCTAGGGTATTCTGGGTGGTTGCTAGGCGGTTGCTAAGGTATTCAGGGCGGTTGATATGGTGTTACTAGGTGGTTGGTAGTTGTCACAGATGGTTACTCTGGAGTTTTTATAGAGTTCTTAGAATGATTTAACTCTTAACTAATCGCTATTAGCATGTAGCTATTCACTGCTAGCATGTGTAGCATGTTGGAAGTGCTGTTTGCTAGCATGAGTCAAAAGAGCCAAACCTCATCTCTATATGATGTTCTGATACAGAGATATAGGTCTTGCAAAACGGTTGCTAGGGTACTCAAGTTTGGTTGCTATGGAGTTGCTTGGGAGCTGGAAGCTTTAAACTTAATAAGTTTAAAGTGGTTTGAAGTTTAAAGTAGTTTACGAGTTTTTGAGTTTATAAGTTTAAATGAGTTTAGAGTGTGTGTGTGTGTGTGTGTGTGTGTGTACACACACACACACACACACACACACACTCAGAGTTTATGAGTGTAGAGTTTATAAGTGTATAAATGGATGAGTTTATAAGTGTACAAGTTTTTGAGTTTAGTTTATAAGTTTAAATGAGTTTTGAGTTTATAAGTTTAAATGAGTTTAGAGTTTATAAATTTAAATGAGTTTAAGAGTTCAGAGTTTATTAATTTATGAGTTTTAGAGTTCATAAGTCTATGAATTCATGAGTTTATAAGTTAATTACTTTATAAGTGTATGAGTTTAGAGTGCATTAGTTTAAATGAGTCTCAATGGCTCATATAGTATATAGAACGGCAGTTTGGTTTAGTCTTCAAGGTATTTTGATTTGAATTTTCGTCGGTTGGTCAGTTTGAATCTAAATTTGAATTTTTTAGAACTCCCTAATGTAAGTCAATGGGAGTTTTTCCGAGTTTTGATCGTCATTTTTAGGAAAACCGTAAGTCCGATCAGTCTGAAAAGATATAGCAACTAACTTCAGATCAGTTTGAGTGTCTGAGCCGAGTTTGGAGTATGTAGAGTTAAAGCTCTAGGACGAGTTTGAGTCAACAGTTTTTAACAGAAGATTAATAATAATAATAAGTTTAAATAGGATTTCAGTAAGTTGGCTCTCTCAAGCCAACTTAACTAGATGCAAAAGTTCGTCGAGACAAACTTTAAGTTGGCTTGAGAAAGTTTGGACCAGAACGTTTTTTGCTAGGCGGTTGCTAGGGTGTTCTGGGTAGTTGCTATGGTGTTGCTAGGCGGTTGCTAAGGTATTCTGGGTGGTTGCTAGGTGGTTGCTAGGCGGTTGCTAGGGTATTCTGGGTGGTTGCTAGGCAGTTGCTAGGGTGTTCTGGGTGGTTGCTATGGTGTTGCTAGGCGGTTGCTAGGGTGTTCTGGGTGGTTGCTATGGTGTTGCTAGGTGGTTGCTAGGGTGTTCTGGGTGGTTGCTATGGTGTTGCTAGGCGGTTGCTAGGGTGTTCTGGGTGGTTGCTATGGTGTTGCTAAGGTATTCTGGGTGGTTGCTAGGCGGTTGCTAGGCGGTTGCTAGGGTATTCTGGGTGGTTGCTAGGCGGTTGCTAGGGTGTTCTGGGTGGTTACTATGGTGTTGCTAGGCGGTTGCTAGGGTGTTCTGGGTGGTTGCTATGGTGTTGCTAGGCGGTTGCTAGGGTATTCTGGGTGGTTGCTGGGCAGTTGCTAGGGTGTTCTGGGTGGTTGCTATGGTGTTGCTAGGCGGTTGCTAGGGTGTTCTGGGTGGTTGCTATGGTGTTGCTAGGCGGTTGCTAAGGTATTTTGGGTGGTTGCTAGGCGGTTGCTAGGGTGTTCTGGGTGGTTGCTATGGTGTTGCTAGGCGGTTGCTAGGGTATTATGGGTGGTTGCTATGGTGTTGCTAGGCGGTTGCTAGGGTATTCTGGGTGGTTGCTAGGCGGTTGCTAGGGTGTTCTGGGTGGTTGCTATGCTGTTGCTAGGCGGTTGCTAGGGTATTCTGGGTGGTTGCTAGGCGGTTGCTAGGGTGTTTTGGGTGGTTGCTATGCTGTTGCCAGGGTGTTCTGGGTGGTTGCTATGCTGTTGCTAGGCGGTTGCTAGGGTGTTTTGGTGGTTGCTATGCTGTTGCTAGGCGGTTGCTAGGGTGTTTTGGGTGGTTGCTAGGCAGTTGCTAGGGTGTTCTGGGTGGTTGCTATGGTGTTGCTAGGCGGTTGCTAGGGTATTCTGGGTGGTTGCTAGGCGGTTGCTAGGGTGTTCTGGGTGGTTGCTATGCTGTTGCTAGGCGGTTGCTAGGGTATTCTGGGTGGTTGCTAGGCGGTTGCTAGGGTATTTTGGGTGGTTGCTAGGGTGTTCTGGTTGGTTGCTAGGCGGTTGCTAGGGTGTTCTGGGTGGTTACTAGGGTGTTCTGGGTGGTTGCTAGGCGGTTGCTAGGATATTTTGGGTGGTTGCTAGGGTCTTTTGGGTGGTTGCTAGGCGGTTGCTAGGGTATTTTGGGTGGTTGCTAGGGTGTTCTGGGTGGTTGCTATGGTGTTCTAAGGTATTTTGGGTGGTTGTTAGGGTGTTCTGAGTGGTTGCTATGGTGTTGCTAGGGTGTTCTAAGGTATTTTGGGTGGTTGCTAGGGTGTTCTGGGTGGTTGTTAGGCAGTTGCTAGGGTGTTCTGAGTGGTTGCTATGGTGTTGCTAGGCGGTTGCTAAGGTATTCTGGGTGGTTGCTAGGCGGTTGCTAGGGTATTCTGGGTGGTTGCTATGGTGTTGCTAGGCGGTTGCTAGGGTGTTTTGGGTGGTTGCTAGGCGGTTGCTAGGGTATTCTGGGTGGTTGCTATGGTGTTGCTAGGTGGTTGCTAAGGTATTCTGGGTGGTTGCTAGGCGGTTGCTAGGGTGTTCTGGGTGGTTACTATGGTGTTGCTAGGGTGTTCGGGGTGGTTGCTAGGCGGTTGCTAGGGTGTTCTGGGTGGTTGCTATGGTGTTGCTAGGCAGTTGTTAGGGTGTTCTGGGTTGTTGCTAGGCAGTTGCTAGGTGTTCTGGGTGGTTGCTAGGCAGTTGCTAGGGTGTTCTGGCTGTTTGCTAGGTGTTCTGGGTGGTTGCTAGGCAGTTGCTAGGCAGTTGCTAGGGTGTTCTGGGTGGTTGCTAGGGTATATTTGGTGGTTACTAGAGCGTTTCTAGATGTTGCTAGGGTGTTCAAGATGGTTGCTAAGGTATTTTTGGTAGTTGCTATGGTGTTACTAGGTGGTTGGTAGTTGTCAAAGATGGTTTAAATATGGAGTTAATAACGAGTGCCTTCAGTACGGCACTCGGCCTGCGGCCTCGTGCCTATGGCCGAATAGGCACAAGCATGGAGCAATATCGCAAGGCCACGAATGTAATATTGCTTTAAAAAATAAAAAAAATATAAAAAAAGTTTTTTTGGGGGTTTAGGGTGGTTGCTAGGGAGCTCTTAGTGGTTGCTAGGGTGCTGTAACTGGTTGCTAGGGTGTGGCTATGAAGATTTTAGGCCATTACTTATTGGTTGCTTGATAATATAAATCCTCTGAGGGAGAGAGAGAGGGAGAGACGCAGGGGTGTCAGGCCCTTTGGAGTCTGTGTGTGTGAAAACGGCAGTTTGGATTCAAATGTTTTTAGAACTCCCCAATGTAAGTCAATGGGAGTTTTTCCGAGTTTTGATCGTCATTTTTAGGAAAACCGTAAGTCCGATCAGTCTGAAAAGATATAGCAACGCGAGTCAGATCAGTTTGAGTGTCTGAGCCGAGTTTGGAGTATGTAGAGTTAAAGCTCTAGGAGGAGTTTCATATAGAAATTTTAGTCTTGGAATAATAATAATAACTAGAATGTACATTTCCTGAAGAAAATGTGAAATGGTGCTTGCAGTGGCTAAACTCGCCACTCGGTTGCTAGGGTGTTGTACATGATTGCATATGAGCCAACAAACATGTCTGTACGATGTTCTGGTGCTGAGATATGGCTTATTCGTGTTGTTCAGGTGGTTTCTAGGGTGTTGCTAGGGTGTTCTGGGTGGTTGCTAGGCAGCTGTTAGGGTGTTCTGTGTGGTTGCTATGGTGTTGCTAGGCGGTTGCTAGGATATACTGAGTGGTTGCTAGGTGGTTGCTACGGTATTTTGGATGATTGCTAGTGCATTGTTAGGCAGTTGCTAGGGTGTTCTGGGTGGTTGCTAGGCGGTTGCTAGGGTATTCTGGGTGGTTGCTAGGGCGTTGCTAGGCAGTTGCTAGGGTGTTCTGGGTGGTTGCTAGGGTATTGTGGGTGGTTGCTAGGGCGTTGCTAGGCAGTTGCTAGGGTATTCTGGGTGGTTGCTAGGCGGTTGCTAGGGTATTCTGGGTGGTTGCTAGGGTGTTGCTAGGCAGTTGCTAGGGTGTTCTGGGTGGTTGCTAGGGTGTTCTGGGTGGTTGCTATGGTGTTGCTAGGCGGTTGCTAGGGTATTCTGGGTGGTTACTAGGGCGTTGCTAGGCAGTTGCTAGGGTGTTCTGGGTGGTTGCTATGGTGTTGCTAGGCGGTTGCTAGGGTATTCTGAGTGGTTGCTAGGCAGTTGCTAGGGTGTTCTGGGTGGTTGCTAGGGTGTTGCTATGCAGTTGCTAGGGTGTTCTGGGTGGTTGCTAGGGTGTTGCTAGGCAGTTTCTAGGTTGTTCTGGGTGGTTGCTATGGTGTTGCTAGGCGGTTGCTAGGGTATTCTGGGTGGTTGCTAGGTGTTGCTAGGCAGTTGCTAGGGTGTTCTGTGTGGTTGCTAGGGTGTTGCTAGGTGGTTGCTAGGGTGTTCTGGGTGGTTGCTATGGTGTTGCTAGGCGGTTGCTAGGGTATTCTGGGTGTTTGCTAGGGCGTTGCTAGGCAGTTGCTAGGGTGTTCTGGGTGGTTGCTAGGCGGTTGCTAGGGTATTCTGGGTGGTTGCTAGGGCGTTGCTAGGCAGTTGCTAGGGTATTCTGGGTGGTTGCTAGGCGGTTGCTAGGGTATTCTGGGTGGTTGCTAGGGCATTGCTAGGCAGTTGCTAGGGTGTTCTGGGTGGTTGCTAGGGTGTTCTGGGTGGTTGCTATGGTGTTTCTAGGCGGTTGCTAGGGTATTCTGGGTGGTTACTAGGGCGTTGCTAGGCAGTTGCTAGGGTGTTCTGGGTGGTTGCTACGGTGTTGCTAGGCGGTTGCTAGGGTATTCTGAGTGGTTGCTAGGCAGTTGCTAGGGTGTTCTGGGTGGTTGCTAGGGTGATGCTAGGCAGTTGCTAGGGTGTTCTGGGTGGTTGCTAGGGTGTAGCTAGGCAGTTTATAGGTTGTTCTGGGTGGTTGCTATGGTGTTGCTAGGTGGTTGCTAGGGTATTCTGGGTGGTTGCTAGGCATTGCTAGGGTGTTCTGTGTGGTTGCTAGGGTGTTGCTAGGTGGTTGCTAGGGTGTTCTGGGTGGTTGCTATGGTGTTGCTAGGCAGTTGCTAGGGTATTCTGGGTGGTTGCTAGGGCGTTGCTAGGCAGTTGCTAGGGTGTTCTGGGTGGTTACTATGGTGTTGCTAGGTGGTTGGTAGGGTATTTTGGGTGGTTGCTAGGCGGTTGCTAGGCAGTTGCTAGGGTGTTCAGGGTGGTTGCTAAGGTATTATGGGTGGTTACTATGGTGTTACTAAGTGGTTGGTAGTTGTCACTGATGATTACTATTGCAGTTCTTAGCATTTTCTTGGCATGATTTAGCACTTACCTAATCGCTATTAGCATGTAGCTATTCACAGCTAGCATGTGTAGCATGTTGAAATTCCTCTTTGCTAGTATGAGTCAAAAGAGCCAACCCCCATCTCTATACGATGTTCTGATGCAGAGAAATAGGTCTTGCAAAATGGTTGCTAAGGTACTTTGTTTGGTTGCTAGGGAATGGCTTGGCAGCTGCCAATCATGAAACTCTAAAGGCTGCTTGTCAGTATGAATGATATAAACCAACTCCCATTCCTCTGTGACATTCAGAATGAAAGACATCCCTCTATGGATTTTGGTTGCTAAGGTGCTTGACAATGGTTGCTAGGGCGGGGCTAGCAAGTGTTGTGGTGTCTCATGAATGGCTGTTTGCTGCCCTGAGTCAAACTTGTCTTAACCCCATCTCTTTATGATGTTCTGGTGCAGAGATATAGGTCTTGTAAAATGGTTGCTAGGGTACTCTGTTTGGTTGCTATGGAGTTGCTTGGCAGCTGCCAATGATGAAACTGCAAAGGCTTCTTGTCACTATAAATGATATAAACCAACTCCCATGCCTCTGTGACATTCAGAATGGAAGATATCCCTCTTTGGATTTTGGTTGCTAAGGTGTTCGACAATGGTTGCTAGGGAGGGGCTAGGAAGTGTTGAGGTGATTCATGATTGGCTGTTTGCTTCCCCGAGTCAAATGAGACCACCCCCATGTTTCTATGACAATTCAGTCCGGAGATATCCCTTTGATCTCTTTCAATGGAAGTCTATGGGACTTGTTGCTAAGGTGCTCTAAATTGTTGCTAGGGCGTGGCTTGATAGCTTCACAATGATCCTTAGAGACTGATTGGTCGTCTGAGTAAAATGAGCCCGCCCCCTTGTCTCTCTGACACTGTGATCCAGAACTACGTTCAATACAAAATCCCTATGCAATGTGTAGGACGGCCCATTTCATGGGCCGTCCTACACCATTGTAAGTCAATGGGAAACTTTGGGACGCTCCTGCCCCCCAGGGGTGCAACTTTTACCCCATTGTGAGGTATGTTCTTACAGAGCCTGTCAGCCTCTTCAAATGTGGCAAATCACACGTTTCTCCGAAATCCTCGCTCCGAGCTACGAGTGCTCAAAGTTCGTCCCAATGTTAAGTCATTGGGACTTTTTGGGACGCTTTTTCACCCCTGGGGCGAACACCGCCCCCCCGATCGCTTATAAAAGTCATAGCACACCTCTCCTCAATGAGCCGGTCGATTTGACACCTCACTCAGGGGTCTGTGACAAACGGTGCGGGGCGAGTTACGCGCCAAACTTTTGTCCGGAATAATAAGAAGTAGAAGAATAATAATAAGTATGCAAGAGAACACTAATGATGCCTTGCTTTCAGCAAGCACCATTAATAATAATAATAACTAGATGCAAAAGTTCGTCGAGACAAACTTTAAGTTGGCTTGAGAAAGTTTGGACCAGAACGTTTTTTTGCTAGGCGGTTGCTAGGGTGTTCTGGGTGGTTGCTATGGTGTTGCTAGGCGGTTGCTAAGGTATTTTGGGTGGTTGCTAGGCGGTTGCTAGGGTGTTCTGGGTGGTTGCTATGGTGTTGCTAGGCGGTTGCTAGGGTGTTCTGGGTGGTTGCTAGGCGGTTGCTATGGTGTTCTGGGTGGTTGCTATGGTGTTGCTAGGCGGTTGCTAGGGTATTCTGGGTGGTTGCTAGGTGGTTGCTAGGGTGTTCTGGGTGGTTGCTATGCTGTTGCTAGGCGGTTGCTAGGGTATTCTGGGTGGTTGCTAGGCGGTTGCTAGGGTGTTTTGGGTGGTTGCTATGCTGTTGCTAGGGTGTTCTGGGTGGTTGCTATGCTGTTGCTAGGCGGTTGCTAGGGTGTTTTGGTGGTTGCTATGCTGTTGCTAGGTGGTTGCTATGGTGTTTTGGTGGTTGCTATGCTGTTGCTAGGGTATTATGGGGGGTTGCTAGGGGGTTGCTAGGCGGTTGCCAGGGTGTTCTAGGTGGTTGCTATGATGTTGCTAGGCGGTTGCTAGGGTGTTTTGGTGGTTGCTATGGTGTTGCTAGGCAGTTGCTAGGGTATTCTGGTTGGTTGCTAGGGTGTTGCTAGGTGTTGCTATGCTGTTGCTAGGCGGTTTGTGTTGCTATGCTGTTGCTAGGCGGTTGCTAGGGTATTCTGGGGGTTGTTAGGGTGTTGCTAGGCGGTTGCTAGGGTGTTCTAGGTGGTTGCTAGGGTGTTGCTAGGGTATTCTAGGTGGTTGCTATGGTGTTGCTAGGCGGTTACTAAGGTATTCTGGGTGGTTGCTAGGTGGTTTCTAGGGTATTCTGGGTGGTTGCTATGGTGTTGCAAGGCGGTTGCTAAGGTATTCTGGGTGGTTGCTAGGCGGTTGCTATGGTGTTCTGGGCTGTTGCTATGGTGTTACTAGGTGGTTGGTAGTTGTCACAGATGGTTTCTATGGAGTTTTTATAGAGTTCTTAGCATGATCTTGGCATGATTTAGCACTTAACTAATCGCTATTAGCATGTAGCTATTCACTGCTAGCATGTGTAGCATGTTGGAAGTGCTGTTTGCTAGCATGAGTCAAAAGAGCCAAACCTCATCTCTATACGATGTTCTGATGCAGAGATATAGGTCTTGCAAAACGGTTGCTAGGGTTCTCAAGTTTGGTTGCTATGGAGTTGCTTGGGAGCTGGGAGCTTTAAACGTAAGAAGTTTAAAGTGGTTTGAAGTTTAAAGTAGTTTACAGTAGTTTGAAGTTCATGACAGATAGATAGATAAATAAGTATAAATACACACACACACACGCGCGCACACACACACACACACACACACACTAACTCGCTCACACACTCACTCAGACACACACGCACACTCAAGAGTTTATGAGTTTAGAGTTTATAAGTGTATCAATTGATGAGTTTATAAGTGTATGAGTTTTTGAGTTTATAAATTTAAATGAGTTTAGAGTTTATAAGTTTAAATGAGTTTAAGAGTTCAGAGTTTATTAATTTATGAGTTTAAGAGTTCATAAGTCTATGAATTCATGAGTTTATAAGTTAATTAGTTTATAAGTGTATGAGTTTAGAGTTCATTAGTTTAAATGAGTCTCATTGGCTAATATAGTATATAGAACGGCAGTTTGGTTTAGTCTTCAAGGTATTTTGATTTGAATTTTCGTCGGTTGGTGAGTTTGAATCTAAATTTGAATTTTTTAGAACTCCCCAATGCAAGTCAATGGGAGTTTTTCCGAGTTTTGATCGTCATTTTTAGGAAAACCGTAAGTCCGATCAGTCTGAAAAGATATAGCAACGCGAGTCAGATCAGTTTGAGTGTCTGAGCCGAGTTTGGAGTATGTAGAGTTAAAGCTCTAGGAGGAGTTTCATATAGAAATTTTAGTCTCGGAATAATAATAATAATAATAATAATAATAATAAGTTTAAATAGGATTTCAATATGTTGGCTCTCTCAAGCCAACTTAATAAGTTTAAATAGGATTTCAATATGTTGGCTCTCTCAAGCCAACTTAATAAGTTTAAATAGGATTTCAATATGTTGGCTCTCTCAAGCCAACTTAATAAGTTTAAGTACAATATCAGTAAGTTGGCTCTCTCAAGCCAACTTAATTAATCATATGCTCTATGCACCCCCCCCCCCCCTCTCTCTCTCTCTCTCTCTCTCTCTCTCTCTCTCTCTCTCTCTCAATAAACCTGTCTTCTGTTGTTGTTTTTTTAAAGGAAGGGTATTTGAGTTTCTCAACAAAGAACACTTTTTTGGACTTGGAGGTGATCAGGATTGTTGTTACTGCTCTTCTTTAGTTACAGCATCTAAAGATAATTTTTCTATAAAGCATCTGAGATTTGCTGTACACTTTAAAGAGGGTGGCACAAGTGAGTAATATCTTGAGGATTAAATCTTGCAAATATTAATAATCTATTAAATGTATATGTAGAATTTACGTATTGAAACATTGTTTACAAAACATCTTATTGTCTTCGTAGGCAAGTTCACCATACCATGTCACTGTCCAGATCATAAAAGTGGTAAAAGGAGCCACTGGCATTGTCCTAAGTGTGCCAAAATAATAAATAGATCTGGAGATTTCAAATTCCATTTACAAAATCATGGTAGGTCAATGTAAACAATTAAAATCATACTCTTTGGATCTTTGACAAGTTTAAAAGTTAAACTACATCTGTCAAATGTATTATTCATTTTCTTTGCTACAACAGGTCTGATGGTAATAGCAACACCTTCTGGTGAGTACACTGATACATTTAAACCAAACAGAAGTAGAGATACAACAGTAGTTTATAACTGAAATTATCATAATCAAAATGGAATGTATCTTATTTTTCTCAGATGTGGAACAACCTTCTGTGCCTATTGTTGAAACTGACCAAGCCCAACAAGGAACCAAGGTATGCCCTATATGTGGGATTAATTTTAGCGCCACCGAGACGTCATGAAAAGAGACGTCATGAAAAGACGTCATGAAAAAGAGCAGCACGATGGACAAGAACCCATGATGTGCACTGATCCAAAAATGGACTCTATGTGACAACAAAACATTCCCATGGTATTAGACTTCCTATACATGTACAGAAGTGTTTACCAGCACGGCTGTATGATTGTGAAGTGGATGAATGTAGGGACTTTATGAGCATAGCTGCCCAAAGTGGAAACCCTGGTAAAGAATGCTACCACCTAGAGAGGACCAGAAAAGCCCTTTCATATATTCCACCACCAATACTGAAAAATGAGTCTGTGAATGAGATGGTGGAAAGAGGACTCATCTCAACATCAAGGCAAGAAGAATGTGTGGCACTCTACGAACGTGCCTACTCAGAGGAAGTCGACTGTGTGTTTCCAATTTTCTGGGGGGAACACAGTCTCTCTGATAGATACGTCTTCTTCTCAGTCTACACTGGTGAGAAGGACAACTGGTGTAGGTTTGGAAGGACGATTTCAACATTCGATACCAAATCAGGTAAATGGCACTGCAAGTGTATAGGATCAAAAAACAGAATTAGCTGTTTACATAGATACTTGTCTATGGGTGGCTGTTCCAAGAGCATCCACACCTGGCCAAAAATGCAGTGGATACCTCAAAATGAGGATATTGAAGACATTGAGGAAATGGTCAATGGAAATCTGGGTATGCATTATCAGCCAGAATTCACGCATAGTAGTGTGATCATTATGACCAACTACTTGTGGAATTCCAAGAGAATCCCAGAGGATCTTCCACTTGATTTAACGAAGACAGAGAAGCCCATTCCAGAGAAATTTGAGCCTGCAGAAGCAAATTGTCCTTACTGTCCAGGGCCGTGTCCTCCTGAACTGAACAATGCTTTTGTCATAACAACACAAGCAACAGTCTATGGGATATTTTCGCAGAACAAAGGTAGGGCATTCTTTACAATTTTTACACTTAAGCGACTAATATAAATTGTGCATATATAAAAAGTGAAATGCCAATAAATGTGTTGATGTGTTTTCATGTAGGTATTTCAGTCTATGGATAGGAGTGCCCAGTATGCAAAAACGCAATTCGTTTTCAGGATTACAATACTGGATTTCACAATTACAACAATAAGATCTTTCTTTCCATACCATTATGTTCTTTTCTGACAACCGGCCTTTCGGTGAGTTTGTCCAATCGGATTGTTATGTGGAACGTGTTTCTACTAAATTAAGCACATACAAAAATATTAACAACATATGTTTAAAAACATTGTCTTTTTTTATTATCTGCAGAATCACATTGCTGTTGGACGGATGTTGCGCACAATTGAGTCCCATTCTGGGACTAAAGTGCCATACAACTCCCTAAGGAAGGCTTTCTATCACTTCTGCGCTCTCAAAAAGTATTCCTACAACTATTTCTGTTACCACTGTGGACACCACCCATCCGTTGTCATTGCTGACGCAAACTGGAAAGTTGCGTTTGAATTGCCAGGTGACCGTTGATTTAAAATTTCAATACTTCTAGCATAATTTATGCTACATTCACATGCTCATTGTCACTTCCCTTTTTATCACAACAACCAGTCCATCTCCTAAAACGTCCGGAGAAACATAATATCACTCCCCAGGACACGGAAGTTAACGTGGCAGCAAAATGGGATAACCTGGAGAAGGAAATTATAGCCTCCGGATTCTGTGATGGTAAGCATAATATGTTAAAGGGGTCATATAATGGTACATGCACTTTTACAAGTTGATTGTACTGGAATGTGTGTTGGCAGTGCCTGTACACAACAATCACAAAAGGATAAAAATCCATCCAGTGGTTTTTTTTTAATCTCCTTATATGTTTGACACTCTCTGAAATTAAGCCGTTCGACCGTGTGACGTCACACGGTCGGACGCCCCTCCCACGATTGTGATTGACAGCTGCAGCGTTTCAACACAGACCCGCCCTCGCTCATGAGCGAGCTGTCAATCATAGTTCGCGCGTCATTGTTGATACCCTCACTGGAGCGCTGTCTATGAGCATAATGGCGTCTGCGATTGTTCTTTGGTGTAATAAGGAACAAAGCAGTCATTTGGATGTTCCTAAATCCGAGCTGTTGAAGATGCAGTGGCTGAGTTTTGTTTTTGAAGGGATATGCCCAAAGGATTGACGCGGGGATTCCCTCACAGGGATTCCCCACGATCGTCTGCGCTTTCCTGTTTGCGTGAATCATTTCAAACCAGACAGCTTTACAAACGACAAAAAACGGATCGGTACCAACGTGTTCCTGCTGAACCTCCAGAAGTGAGTGTGATGTTTTATTAACCTTTATATTAATATTTCTATTAATCTTTGCAAATTTGCAAACCTTGCTGCACGCTTCATGATGAATGCATCTAAGGTTTACACTCCGGGTACATTACGGCATGTTTTCTATGTACGACGTTCTCAATATAATTCATAATCCCACGTTTATAATGAACAACGCGTGGTTATTGTGTTAGAAACGGTGTACGTACAGAACAGAGGGGCGGGGTGAGCAAAGCTCATTATCATTTAAAGACACATGCACTGAAACGGCGTGCTGAAAACAGCTGTTTTTGACCAGGTGAAATTAGTGTTTTCTTACAATACTAATGAGAATTTTTAATTAAAGTATATTACAAACTTTTAATTTAGACCCTAAAGAATCATATTAGCTTGTACAAAAATGGCATTATATGACCCCTTTAATACGTTAAGTGCTCTGTAAATTTTGCAACATTATTAATCTTATTACTCTTAATATTAATTTATACTAATTGAACTTAAGTTAAATTTCTGTATAATTCTTTAAGTAAAAATTCACAATTTGATTGAAGCCATGCATTTGTATTGTACTTCAATTAAATACATGACAGAATGAACCTTACAAATTTCATTCTTTAGGTGCAGCTGGCAATCCATTTCAAAGCTCATTGTCATACTCTGCCTTTGCTCCATGGATGGGGCAACATACACGCACCAGTGATACCCTACCGAAAACTGAAGTTTTCAAAGGGCTATCCTTCAGTGACAGGGCCAGCAGCAGTCGTGTTGCAAAGGACATCGATGAGGACAAAATTTTACAAATTCTCGATGCAAAATCGGTAAAGTACAATGTATTTTCTTACATTCACATTAACATGCAACACATTACCTACAAATACTGCCTTTCTAAACATTGTTTAATGTAAATTATCATTTGATCAGCCAAAAAAGGATGAACTGATTAAAGCCTGCAATGTCCTCGGAGTGTCAGCAAGTGGATCCATCGCTGACATGATAAACAGACATGAGGAGCTTCTCCTTTATAAGAATGTTTATCCTAAAATGTTTGTGAAACTCAAAAAAGCTGGAGGTAAGATGGGTTTTGTTACTCTTTGGCATGTATATAATTTATAGTAGGGAACAATATATTAGAAATGTTCTTTTGTAATACAATATCTTTTTGGTTAAAATAACCTACTCTGTTCCAAATATTTGTTGTAATACAGGTGGAGTTTTACACATGGGATGCACCCACGGAGTGGTCTACTATGCATCACCTTTATGGTGGCAGGAGTCCACTCGGGACCATGGGGATGCCTTGTTGAGTTTCAAACACCCTCCCACTGTGTACATATGTGACATTGCTGGACGTGTTGCCAGACATGTAAACAATCGCACACAGCAGCGATTTTTCCAGCCACATGATGACAACAATGGACAGTTTCTTACAACCACATCCAGAAACTGGAACATCAGACCGCTTCTCCTTTTATGATAGGTTCCACCAAAAGAACCAAAAACAACCAGAGGAGAAATTGCGGAGTCTGAAAATAATCACAAGGTAACAACATTGGAATTTTCACACCAATGACAACCATGAACAACAATAAGAATTTGAACAGTACTATCAACATGTACGCTTAATAGTAATTCGTTGTACTTTCTCATCATTAGGGAGAAAATCTCCGAACTGTACGCTGTAAAGAGGAAAGAAGATGATGTCATTGCCAGGATTTCTCGTTTTGCCATTTTATTTCTGAGGGACCTGAAATCTGTTCTCCCCCCTCATCTGTTGAGTGACACAAGCAGTAAAGAAATGCCTTGGCTTACTGATAATGTAAGTATGAAATGCTATAAAGCATTATAAAAGTTGTCTTATCCATAAATTTAATATTTATTTTGTCAAGTCAAGTCATCTTCATTTATATAGCGCTTTTAACAATGTAGATTGTTTCAAAGCAGCTTTACAGAGATAAACGTATAATTTATGGTAACAGAGATTGTTTTGGCTTTATAGCGGCTCTTTAGTAAAGTTATTTTCCAGCTAAGGTTAGTTATGATTGATTCGCTTCCGTCGCAACAATCATTTGTTAGTAAATTAGGGACCGCTAAGACGACACAATTCTCTCTACATAGACTTTAAACGCGAACCTGTGAGAAACGCTGATGGCGTTCACATGCGCATTAAGAATTGGTTCTATAGTTATGTGCGTTTGAATATATGTACGCAGGTTTGTAATTCCCTACAAACCAAGCCTAAACAAAGTACGGGTGTTTCCTTATAATTTTGATACAGAATTTTATTTTATTTTATCAATTCACCCCATACTGTATATAACAATGAAAAACTTTTTTGTTGTTGTTGAAAGGCTGTCAATTGCCTTATTACTCAACTTGCGGAAGAGACTAAGGATGTAAGTTATTCAAACAGAACCTATGACTTACCTGTGACATTAATAGTTTGTTATATAAAGACTAAAACCTGTGATTTTGCCTTCCAGGTTCTGGCTCTGAACACAGACACGTTTATTCTATGGCATAGAGATTGGCAGAGTAATGCAACAGTATCAGACGTGCAGTTGAAAGTTCTTGGGGTATTTACAAAATGTGCAGTACAAAATGCACATATTTTTCAGCATAAGCATCAATACTAATAGTTTGACATAATAGTGTCATAAATGTCTCAGAAGTGAATGTTTCCAGTTTTCTTCATTTCAGAATGCTTCAGATCTCCAGAAAATCATTTTTCCAAGGATTGTTGGACCTGGAGATAACCCAGAGATGGGATGCCACTTCATTCTTTGGGTAAAAACAAATGATATACTAATGAAATATTACTAGTTTTACTAGTTACTATTACCCATTTTTCCAGCTTTAGGCTGCTTTAAACTGGACCACTATTTCATATTACAGTAGCCATTGCTTTTTCATATGTAAAATATGTTACTGTTATTTTTACTTAGGTTTTTGACATGACTACAAAATACATTAGACCAGTGGTTCTCAACTCCAGTCCTCGGGACCCGCTGCTCTGCACATTTTGTATGTCTCCCTTATTTAACACACCTGAATCAGATCATCAGCTCGTTAAGAGAGACTCCGAAGCTGTGTCCCAATGTGAAGACTGCATCCTTCGAAGGCTGCGGACTTCAAACGATGCAGCCTATGCGTCCTCCGAACGACACACCATGTAGCCTTCGTAGGATTTCCTAATTGTGCAGCCAGGTGTTCCCGATTATCGCTCCAGGCGCCAAGCAACGGTGCGAGAGTATGCTGCCATCCTGACAATTCATTTGATATAATTAAGTAAACAGCTATGGAGCCAGAATTGGCTATTGTCATTTTTATGTTTTATATTTTACTGGAGGACCAGGTCATGTAGGCCTACTTTCGGCTTAGCCGAAGATTCAAATGTTCATTTATATCTTACCTTGATGCGATTTTGTAGGCTAGTGTATTCTTTTTATTATGCACATAAATGGACCATGGTAAATATATTTACACAGGTTTTCAACCCTATTTGAATATAAAACTCAGTTGAATATAAAAAGTCCAGTGCGAATGTTACTCCCACTCGTCATCGGCAGCTGTCAGTCACTGTTGCTAGGCAACAAGAACAATCCTCCGTAGGCTAGACCGGTCCGAGCGCTTCAGATGCGCCCTTTGAAATCGGACGGGGCTGTAGTTAGCAACAATTTGTTAATATTGTGACAATAGGCCTACATTTTGTTAGTTTAATTTTCAAAATAACCAGTGGTGGTATGTAAGGAACTACATCGTTAATACTCGAAGTGATTTTCCCACACAGGACAGCAACACTACAAAATTATGTTAATACTCGAAGTGATTTTCCCACACAGGACAGCAACACTACAAAATTATGTTATTTTACAATATGATGCATTGTTTTACAATAAACTACACAAAAGTAAATAGTTTAAATGTATCAACCTTGAAAATATTCAGAAGTAAAATGCAACATATGCAGTAATATAAAAGCAGAACCATCATAAAAACCCTGACAAGGTTTTTTTCCTCCAGAATTCCTTTACTTTTACTCTTGATGCCTTAAGTACATTAGAGTATGCAAGATAAGTTTGCTTAACTAAGGTTTGAAATATATGACTAGTAGTTTTTCCCCAAAGCGGTATTAGTGGTTATTAAAAGTACTTCAGTGTAATAAAGTATCTCAATATTTATTCCATGAGTCAGCCCTGCAAACCTGTTGGTAGACGTGGATAGTGTAAATATGCAGTCAAACACTCTGGAGACCATCCCAGATGATGTCCCACCAGCAGGAGGCCTTACCAGGGTCTCTATTGTGGAGCCCATCTCGGTCCAGCAGCACACCAGGGTCTCCCACTCAGCTGAATAAAACTCTACATAATTTTTTCTTATTTTATGTTTATTTATTTTATTTGTAAATAGTTGGGGGAAAAAAGTTAGAATTAGAAGAATTTGTTTCATGTAGAAATTATGACTGTCATTACAAAAATAAACAATGTCCAGAGCAATGAATTCTCTTTTATTTACACATTTAAAGTTGCATAATTTTTTTTTCCTTTTAAAAAATATAAGTGAAAAAAAGTTAAACCAGAATATAATATATATATATATATATATATATATATATATATATATATTTATTTCTCAATCATTCTTTCAAGAGGAGATAACAGCCTGTCCATTCTCTCTTGTGCTCTCCTCGCCTCTGCAGTCCCATGTCTTCTCTAATCAAGTCCAAAAACTCGTCCTCTCTGTCTTGCCTTCATCGTGGTGCTGGTGCTGCTGCCCCTGGCTCCTCCTCTTCTTGGTCACACACTGCTGAACTCGGCCCTGGTGTGTCCTCAGGGATTGAGGCAATGAGGGTGCAATGCCTCCGTCCCAACATCTCATCCATGAGGACAAACCAGGGCCAAGTTTCAGCAGTGGGTTTCCCACTCACACCCTCACATGTCCCAGGACACGTGCAATCCTAAGGCAGAGCAAATTAACCATGGCTTGTTAATAACAACAGCAATACATTTCAGCAAAGATGTGATCTCAACTTTCTTACTTTGTATTTTTAAAATCATATTCATGAATACTCAAATTTGGTTAAAACCTTTGTAGACATAGCTTGCATGACAGCACTACAAAAACACATAAAAGTGAAACCCCATTGCCTTATCTACTGCTTTTCTTATTGTTGTGGGCTTTATAGGGTGAGTGATATTTATTATTTACACAAGTTAATATGACTAGTTAGTAATATGAAGTTAAGTTGACTAGTGCAAATATTACAATAAAATGTAATTTAATTTATTTAGTTTATTTTTTTTTTTAATTGCAGTTTAATAAATTGAGCTGTCTGCTTCTTGCTCCCTGAAACAATTATTAAACTAACATTAGCACAAGTTTTGCCTCAGACCACCTGACAAATGAAGCCACGCAATGGTGATGGAGTTAAGATGAAGTTTATAAAAAGAAAAACTTGTGGCTTTTAACTGTGGTTTCACTAGCTATTTGAGTAAATGAAAACATAATACTTACATTTCAATGTGAATTTGCCGTCCACCAGCGAAATCTCGGCCGTCATTTTTTTTTTTATAAAAATGCTGTCGTCACCTACGCGCGATGACTTATGGGGTAGGATAGTCCGCTAAGTGTCCATTTATGTATCCTTCCCATAGACAGTAAAAGAAATGGACACAGCGACCCCATTGGAACTCAATTGAGACAAGTGAAGCCCATTTTTAGCGATTTCTTAGCACTTCCTTTCCTGACGCGCAGACTCAAACCGAGCAAAGCGTTACACGGACCACGTGAGCAACCCGTCTGTCTTCCATAGACTGTAAAAAATATGGACAAAGCGTCTGTGACGTCACCCATAGACTTTCTGAAGAACGGGTTTGAAGCATAGACTGTAAAAAATATGGACAAAGCGTCTGTGACGTCACCCATTGACTTTCTGAAGAACGGTTTTGAAGCCGTTTATGGGGGGTATGGGCGGCGCCATCTTGGGAAATCCTAACCCCGCCCACCTTCTGACACAGCGCGCGTCACTGTGCTACTCCGGTCATCTTTGTGTATATTTTAGGCAACGAAATATGTTATAAAACACCATACTAACTCTTTTCGTTTTCATTTAAAGAAATCTTAAACATTATAGCCACACAAATGTGGTTCAGGCAACGCGTATTGATTATATTCACTGCACATAACGTTTGCCTATTTATAAAAAAACAAAATATAAAACACAAACCTGCCTCTTTTCGTTTTAAATATAATATAAAAACATTAAACATTTTAATATGGTCCAGGCAATATGTGCATTTGTACTAAACAACAGATTTTGCAGTAAACAACATTATAGATCATCTTCGTTGTATTAAAATTTAAAATGACAAAACTCAACCCAGTCTCTTTTTGTTAAATTTCAGTTTTATCAATATTAGCCATTATAAAAGTATAAGTAAAAGGTATAAGAAGCTATACAAAAATAAAGCAAACAATTCAGTCAAACATACAAAGTCAGCGCTCTGTCTAGTCTAACCATACAACGGTAAAGTTAAATAGCTTATAAAGTTATGAAACTTCCCCTCAGCCAAAACGATTGGCCAGGGAACAAGTTATAGATTCACAAAACCAAAAATCGCCGTTAGATATACACAAGACGAATTATACCTCATGTTTAACCACTAGAGAGACGCCAGGGTCAGCGGCGAACGACTAGCCGAGGAAAAGCTGTTGCAGGCGGGATACATGCGCCGAGCGCACGGTCATCATCGCTGGATCTCACAACTGGATAAAATTTTCATAAATCTTTAAATAAACCACAGATTTGAGCTTTAAACAACTACATTCTCGCCTGAAAAACTCTTAAAACTACATTTCATGATACAGAAACAGTAGTATTATATTTCAAATGTGTTAAAAAATGGCGCTTCTTATGTTGTCATTCTCCAGTTGGCGCAGCCTAAGCTGTCAATCAAGCTGTCAATCAAAGTTAACCACGCCCTTATTTGTCATACATTTTATATCTAAATACTATCTAAACTAACGAGTTAGAAAAAAAATCACTACCCTCGCCGTTGTCAGGCACTCGGAACCTATCGAAAAATACAATAAAAGTCCATGGGACCAACCTGTAAAAACATGAATTTATGCTGTGAAAACGGACATTTTAACATGGGGGCTATGGAGATTTGCTCCCTTTTGGGACCTTCCCCTAGCGGATTTTAGATGTATTGCAGTTTTTCGCACTTCCGGGTAGGCTTCATTTTTCAGATGAGAATGTTGCCCCTTGGTTTGAAGCCGTTTATGGGGGGTATGGGCGGCGCCATCTTGGAAAATCTTGGGAAATCCTAACCCCGCCCACCTTCTAACACAGCGCGCGTCACTCAGCTCGCTGTGCTGCTCCTGTTATCTCTGTGTATATTTTAGGCAACGAAATATGTTATAAAACACCATACTAACTCTTTTCGTTTTCATTTAAAGAAATCTTAAACATTATAGCCACACAAATGTGGTTCAGGCAACGCGTATTGATTATATTCACTGCATATAACGTTTGCCTATTTATAACAAAACGAAATATAAAACACAAACCTGCCTCTTTTCGTTTTAAATATAATATAAAAATATTAAACATTTTAATATGGTCCAGGCAATATGTGCATTTGTACTAAACAACAGATGTTGCAGTAAACAACATTACAGATCATATTCGTTGTATTAAAATTTTAAATGACAAAACTCAACCCAGTCTCTTTTTGTTAAATTTCAGTTTTATCAATATTAGCTATTATAAAAGTATAAGTAAAAGGTAAAGTTACAAGAAGCTATACAAATAAAGCAAACAATTCAGTCAAACATAAAAAGTCATGCGCTCGATCTAGTCTAACCATATAACGGTACAAGTTAAATATAGCTTATAAAGTTATGAAACTTCCCCTCAGTCAAAACGATTGCCCAGGGAACAAATTATAGATTCACGAGACCAGAGATCGCCCGTTAGATATAGACAAGACGAATTATATCTCATGTTTAACCACTACAGAGACGCCAGAGTCAGCGGCAAACCTCAGACCGTCAAGCCGATGAAAGACTGTTCCAGGAGGGGTACATCGCGCTGAGCTCCCGGTCATCGCTGGATCTCACAACTGGATACAATTTTCATAAATCTTTATAAATAAACCACAGATTTGAGCTTTAAACAACTACATTCTCGCCTGAAAAACTCTTAAAACTACATTTCATGATACAGAAACAGTAGTATTATATGTCAACTGTATTAAAAAATGGCGCTTCTTATGTTGTCATTCTCCGTGGCGCTGCCTTTCAGCTGTCAATCAAGCTGTCAATCAAAGTTAACCACGCCCTTATTGTCATACATTTTATATCTAAATACTATCTAAACTAACGAGTTAGAAAAAAATTCACTACCCTCGCCGTTGTCAGGCACTCGGAACCTATCGAAAAATCCAATAAAAGTCCATGGGACCAACCTGTAAAAACATGATTTTATGCTGTGAAAACGGACATTTTAACATGGGGGCTATGGACATTTGCTCCCTTTTGGGACCTTCCCCTAGCGGATTTTCGATGTATTGCAGTTTTTCGCACTTCCGGGTAGGCTTCATTTTTCAGATGAGAATGTTGCCCCTTGCTGTCTTCTAGTAGCTGTGCCAAGAGAAATCTGAATCATTCCCTTCCGAATCTTGCAGAGACGGAGAGTGTGAGTAGGAATTGTCCATGAGCATGGAGCAGGATCAACTTTTGCTAGGTATTCTGATTAATTATATTGTCATTTTGCCTCTACGTCCCCCCGATTGCCAGCGAGCTTCTCCTCCTGTCCATACGGTAATCTCTCTAATGTGCGACAAAGAGTCGCTTGGTTATGACGCAATCGTTAGCCTACTTTTACAAAAACTGCTTCTACGGGGCCATAACATAAGCTACAAGGTAATGGAGCATTTTATACATTGTCGTGTTTCTTTAGAAATAAAAAAATGGACAAATGGAGTCTTCAAACGCCTCAGATGTAAAGTTATTCGCTGTCAAAGTGACGCCAAAATGAATGGAAGTCAATGGGATTGCTAACGCAAGTGAAGTTCCGCTCAAGATGGCGGTGTGACGGATAATATGGGGTGTTTCTCAATATGCGTTCTTCAGCGATCTTGCGTCCTTGTGTTCTCGTTTTACGTCATTATTAACCGTCGAAGTTCAGACCAATTCTCAAGAATGCAAGTACAGAGGACGCATGAAAGAACCCGGATGTGTTCTTGATACCGAGGATGCATCGAATGCAGACTTGAGCTAGTACTCGCCTGGTGTCCCAGAAGTCATTGCGGCCAGTTCCGAGTTCGTTCTTCCAAGGAAGCTTGGCAAGACCGGTCTCCACGAGAACACAAGTCCGTTCTCTGCGTTCTTGGAATTGAGAAACAGCCATGGTTACTCGGTGTATTGGGTCCGGGCGAAGGACCCCATTAGTATGCCAGTAGTATGCCTGATCTAAATATGTTCTCGCGATAACTTGAAGCTAACGTGAGCTGTTTTAGTGTTATTATGTGGTAGCTTTATGAATGCTAAATCCCGCTGGTCTTCAGAGAGACGCTATATGCAATGTATATTAAATTAAATTTTATATTGTACATGTAAATTGTGTATATTCTATAGCTAATATTTAAAATCTCAAGTTGCGTCAATAGCAGGAGAAAGACCGCGAAATTTAAAAATACTACTGTTAATGTGTCACGAAATGTAGTTTTAAGAGTTTTTCAGTCGATAATGTAGTTGTTTTAATCTCAAATATGTTGTTTGTTTATACAGATAGCGCCTATTTAAAAATTTTATCTGACGTTTTCGGAGATGTGAGATCCACAGGGATCAACGGGCGCTCAGCGCTCATGTATCCCGCCTGGCAGAGCCTTACCTCGGCCAGAGCAGCTGACGTTTTGCCGCTTAGTCTAGTGGAGTGGTTAAACATGAGATATAATTCGTCTTGTGTAGGCTATGTCTAACGGACGATCTTCGATATCATTAATTTGTTCCCTTGCAAATCGTTTTGGCTGAGGGCAAAGTTTAGTTTTACAACTATGGCTACTTATACTTTCATAGTTGCTATTATTGATCAATAAAACTAAAATTTAACAAAAAGAGACAGGGTTGTGTCATTTTATTTCATATAGGCCTAGCCTATGTAAGAATATTTTTTATATATATATATATATATATAATTATGATATCACCAACACAGCATGTATTTTTTTTTTCATGTTTGGGATGGGAAGTAATTCAGAGTAGCCTATGTTGTCTTGAAAGAATTCAAGCATCACTGACAAAGGCCCAAAAGAGACCATGACTTTCTAAAAGATCTTTTAAATGCAGATTGTTTGTGTTTTTGTTTTACTTTTAGGACTGGAGAACATCTAGCAATGAGATGTCACGACTTTTTTCTGTTTGTTAAATGCTTAGTTAGGGTTGGGATCTCTGCAAAGGAATACCTTCTCACAACATAGCGACACTTTATAGTTAACTTAATGAATTACTAACGTAATGATAGCAGGAACACCAAAACGTACTTTGCAAGATTAAGCGCTGTTTTATATGGATTAATGTTAAGGCAAAACAATAACTAACAAAACAGCATCAGGCATAAGAGACATCAGGATTCAAATTGTCCTTAAAAGATATTGATTTCTTGCAAAAAATGTTCCCAGTCTACCCACAGTTCAGCTGCAGGCAGAGTGAGCCTCTCTTCTACATTATTACTTAGACATCAAGAATCAGTGTATGACTCTCAACAGTGGTGACAATCAATGAAATGCTTCATACTGCAGTGCATGCTGGGTACCACCAATCAAAACTCACCCATATCTCCCAGCATGCATTGCGGCATTAATAAATTATGCATCAGGATTTTTTGTATCTTTTGTCACCATTGTTGAGATTCATATGCTGTTTCTTGATGTCTGTGTGAGTCGAAGTAATGCCATAGATGAAAGGTTTTTGTGCACTAACTATTAAAAAAAAAAAGTATATTGTTTGATAAACAACACTGTTAGATTTCATGCTGTAAAATCAAATGGCTTCTGTTATGAATAAAACAATATTAAAAAGCATTAGACACTGAACAAGATCAGCGAATGAGGCAATTACATGATGATGACTTTGTCTTCATCATCATCAATAAACAGCCAACATCACCTGATCTCTTTTTCTTTTGGCTTTTTTGCTGCAACAAATGTGTTTTATAAACACATAATTATAGCAGCCAGAGAAAATTTTATATTAAAGAGTCAATGGTCAAGAGCCCAACTAAAGCAAACGCTAAATATTTTAACACAGCTATCTCAACATTAATTGTTTTTAAATCTTCACAATGTATAGCCAGAGGACTATCACAAAAGTGTTTAGGAAAGTAAAGACATACTAGAGTATGTTTGTTTAAAGCTGCTTTGTATTGTTGTGTATTTTAAAAAGCTCTATAAATGTCCTAAAACGATGTGCATTTTGCTTGTAGTTTTGTGTTAATAAAAATGTAATATATTACATCTCATAATTCAGTTTCGGAATTCATTATGTATTGTATTGTGTAATTTAATAAAATTTTTATATAAGTTTTGATTCTCTAATTTTATTACATTAAATGTTATTGTGTTGTATGATGTTCTGTATTAAGAATTATTATGACATAAATCATATGCATTAGTACACAAATGACATGCTTGTAATAAAAAAAAAGCATATTATGCCCTATTTCATTAAAACAAATAACTTCGTCACAAAACATACTTTAACATGTTATTTCTTTAAAATAAAGATTATTATATGAATTAAAGGGTTTGATTAATTACATTAAGATTGTGATTCCATAATTATATTATAGTGTTCTTTAGTCAAGGCTAGACAACCAATTAATATTTATGCCCACAAAACATAGCTAGCATTCTGTAATTTATTTAAATGTAATAGTAAAAATAGTAATATACACAAATAAATATTATTTTATGGCTCTTTTAATAAATAAAAGTGTACTTGTAACATATTGCGCTGATTATTGAGGATAAAAAATACTCACATAATTATAATTGCATTACGAATGGCTGTGAATACGGTAAGGCAGTATCAGTGCAGTTTAAGCTCATAGCACGATCATCGGATAACGTTAGCTGTATGCTATGCTATTCTAAGCTAACTAAAAAACACACGAACAACGAGAAATGTTTAATTTCACAATCTATAGCTTCGGTTAAATACTAGTATATGAAACGTATCATTTAAAATACATTAAATACATTAATGACTCGTTAAAACGTAGTACAAACGTCTTCTATAATAAAATTATTTTGTATGATTTATAACCAGGCACTAAAGCGATTACCCATAAAACGGGCTTTGAGCCAATCGGATTGCTTGGGTCCTACGCCCGGACCCAATACACCGAGTGACCATATTATTCACCACAGCGGCACCCGGCCGACTTCAACTTCCGGTCGACTTCCTTCCCGCTTGGATCCTTCCTTTCACGGGGAAACGAAGGGTGCATTTGGCGTCGCTTTAGCCTTCGTCGCGCCGCGATGATGACGCAACCGGCCTTCGAATACGGACTTCGGAGGATGCAGAATTGAATTGGGACAGCCTTCATCGCGCCGCGGTGACGCAATCGGCCTTCAAATGCGACCTCCGAAGTGTGCAGCCTTTGAATTGGGACATCCTACATCGCTCCGCTGTGACGTTTCGACGCGCCGCTGTGACGCAATCGGCCTTCAAATACGGCCTTCGGAGGATGCAGACTTCACATTGGGACACAGCTCATGAACTGAACTGAGTGTGTCAGATAAGGCCGGTGACACACTGGATGCGTGGCGTGAGCATGGCGTTTCTGTTGCGTGTCAGCTGCGTGGCGGCTGCGTCGCGTTTTCCATGTCTTTGCACACCAGAAACGTGTCTGACGCGGCGCTGCTGCTGCGAGGTGACATATGATAAGCCTCATTGGTGATATATTTGACATATGGGGAGAGAGTTGTGGAAGGCCTATACTTCATGTTAAACATAAATATATAGCAGCAAAGACAACGTCAGCAGTGTTGACGGCAAAATAGGCTACAGAATATTTCGTTCTGTATTGACAGGTGCAGTATTTGAAAATCGATAATAGTTTTTTAAATTACATTTATATTTGCATTTATGTCAAAACCTAGACACTTTCAAACATCAAAATGACATTTATTAATATGTATTCGTGTCAAAATGACATATAAACATCTTTTCCTATTCTATTTCGCCTGGAAACGCTTCCAACACGCTTGCGTGTCGCGTGAAAAATAGGCGTCGGTTCTATTTCTAGCATGCACGCGTTTTCCGCTGCTCGAGCCGCGCCTGAGACGCGCGTCTCACGCAGGCAGTGTGCAAACTCTAACCTGTTAACATGGGAGCCGAAATAAAAACGTACACGCCACGCAGCTGAGACGCTCACGCCACGCAGCCAGTGTGTCACCGGCCTAAGAGACATACAAAATGTGCAGAGCAACGGGTCCCGAGGACTGGAGTTGAGAACCACTGCATTAGACTTTATGACAACACAAGTCAATATCTGACAATATCCGACCTCGACATGGAAATTCTGAAGAAAGACTTTCTTACTGTAATTCTTTTTACACACTATTTCATGTAATTACAAATTGTGCCCAATGTATAATGATTTGTAAATAATAAATTATCAAAATCTAAAAAAAAAATTCAGAGATGCTTTTAGAAATATCGCATCCTTGGACTTCCGGTTTGGCAATGTGAGGTGCAGACGCGTGTCGGCAGAGCTCCCGACAGTTTCTGATAAAGTACACTTTAATAGCGGAATTTAAGCAGTCTAAATCGTTTTTATAAACGTTGAAGTGGTGCTTACGACAATCGCACTGATATAGCAAGATGAATAAGAACAAAGCGGCAGCAAATGCCCCACCAA
The DNA here is from genome assembly GCA_022829025.1 of Squalius cephalus. Taxonomy (NCBI): domain Eukaryota; kingdom Metazoa; phylum Chordata; class Actinopteri; order Cypriniformes; family Leuciscidae; genus Squalius; species Squalius cephalus. The sequence continues at coordinate 22,206,365 of CM040802.1, read as the reverse complement.
TAACGAGAACCAGTTTAGCTAGCAAGTTAGCCACGATGGCTAGCGCAGGGAAGTCTGAAGAAGCTCTTCCAGATAATGACGGTGTCTCCATGAGCCAGCTAGTAACAGAGCTAACAAAGCAACGAGCTTCGATAAAAGAGGACATCTCCGCTCTGATCCAAGAGTCGATGGCACCGCTTCAGGCATCGGTGAATGCTTTAACGGAGACTTTGGCAAGTTTCCAGTCCCGCTTGTGTGCTACAGAGACACTCGCGGGCGATAACTTCGCTGCGCTGGCTGCGGCCGAAACGACTATAAAAACTCTGAAAGAGCAAAACGCGACACTTCTGGATCGAGTCGACGACTTGGAAAACCGGTCGCGGAGAGCAAATCTCAGGATCTTAAACGTCCCGGAGAACAGCGAGAAAGGCCAATCCACAATCAAGTTCGTGTCCGAGATGTTAATGGAAGTCATGGGTCCCGAAGTTTTTGAAAAACCTCCTGAATTGGAACGAGCACATCGATCTTTGGGGCCAAAACCACAGGAAGGTCGGCATCCTCGCCCACTGGTTGTGTGTTTTCACAGATTCCAGGAGAAGGAAAAAGCACTAAGATGGGCCAGACAACATGAGGCAAAGTATAAGGACTCTACTTTGAGGATCTATCCTGACATCTCCGCCGATCTCGTCAGAAAACGCGCCGCTTTTAAAAACGTCAAACAGTTGCTGTATCAGAAGGATGTACGATTCCAGTTGCTTCATCCAGCACGACTACGAGTTCGTTTTGAGGACGAAACACTGCTTTTCAATACGCCTGAAGAAGCTCAGCAGTTCTACGAACAGCGGATTGCCAGACGTGAATAAACCTTGATATTATGGCAGCAATATTAAGAATTACAGAAGAGACATTTTGACTAGGTAGGCCTAAAAACACTACAAAGACTGGAAAACTTACATCTCAGCACAATCTTTCTAAGTGCACTTTTTGTTTTAGGGTGGTCTGTGTTCTGCGTTGACAATTGCAATGCCCTATTTTCACAATTCATTTATTAGGCCTAGGTCATAGATCCTACATTTGATATCAGGTGATAGGTCTGTTTTAGGTCTATTACATAATGCACTTTATTTAGCTGTGCTAGTTAACAGATTATTCAGTAGCCTAGTAGTAATGATGACGAACAACTTTACAGTTGATTGGCCCGGAATGTAGTAAATTGTATATATTATTCTTCATTTGTTTATTTTTATTTATTTTTGAAGAAGTTTTATTTATATAGCATTTATTTATTTATTTTTGGTTACATTCACACTTTTTGTTAATCATTACGGCACTGTGTCTTGTAATGGTACCTGTGGTCCGCTTATACATCTATTGGTAGGCTTGATTTTACATTTTATGCTTACGTTTTTCTGGTTTCATTATGTCGGGAGCTCTGGGATATAACGGAAAAGGATATGGACTTGGATCATCGGGAGTTGAAAGATAGTTGTGAGCTGCGGTTTGTCTTTGTTCAACAGACAAATCTAGAATGTATTATAGTTTGGTTGGGTTTGTCAAAATGTACCATTTGCTGGGGGGGGGGGGTTTCCCTTTTTTTTTTTTTTTTTTTTTTTTTTTCTGCATTTTCTATGGGACGTCAGCCACAGACAGAAGATACATCTTTATGGGGGTATACGATATTTGGGCACACAGACAACTATCGATAAAGAATGGTAGACACTGGTAATAAAGGTACAAGTACTGGAGGGTCAGCTGTGCGGTTTGTTAGTTGGAACGTTAGAGGTTTAAACGGACCAGTAAAAAGAACTCGCATATTTACGCATTTGAAGAGATTAAATACAGAAATAGCCTTTTTACAGGAAACGCACCTACGTACTGAAGATCATAACCGACTGAGGAAAACTTGGGTCGGCCAGGTCTACCACTCCAGTTTGAACCATAGGGCTAGGGGTGCAGCAATCATTATTCACAAAAGAATACAGTTTACTGCATCTGGAACGATTTCAGATCCCCAAGGTCGGTACATTATTGTATCAGGTCATCTCTTCAATATTCCAGTAGTCTTGGTCAGTGTTTACGCACCCAATTGGGATGATGTTAACTTTGTTAAAAAAATATTTTCCTTGTTACCGGATTTAAACACTCACCATCTTATATTCGGTGGAGATATGAATTGTGTGATGGATACAACTATGGATCGCTCCAACCCTAAAACGGTACCCCTGTTAAAAATGTCTCAGACTCTCGCTGGTTATATGACGCAAATTGGCTGTGTGGATCCATGGAGGTTTTTATTTCCTGATAAAAAAGAATTCTCTTGCTTTTCACATGTCCACCAGACTTATTCAAGGATAGATTATTTCTTTACTGATAAAAGGCTTATCCCCTCAATAAAAAAGGTAGAATACTCTGCTATTGTTGAATCAGACCATGCCCCCGTCATTCTTGATATTTGTTTTTCTTATAATTACTCATCGCAGCCTATGTGGAGACTGAACACTACTTTAATTTCAGATGCAACCTTTTGCCAATTCATATCTAGCGCGATTGACAACTTTCTACTAACGAATAAAACGGACTCTATATCACCATCATTATTATGGGAGACATTCAAGGTTGTAATAAGGGGTGAAATAATATCGTACTCTGCCTCACGTAATAAAGTAAAGAAACAAACACAGGAAAAACTTATTGAATCTATACAGAAAATTGATCACCAATATGCTATGGCTCCAACACCAGAACTACATAGAGAAAAACTGAGCCTTAAGACAAGATATGATTTACTATCGACAGAAAAAACAGAGCGTGATCTGGTTTTTGCCCGTGCTAGGTTTTATGAACATGGAGAAAAGGCAGGTCGTCTTCTCGCCCAACAGTTAAAGATTAAATCAGCATCCCAGCTTATTCCCAAGATTAGGAAAACATGTCAAGAAATTACAGTGGATCCTCAAGAAATTAATTCTACTTTTCAAAAATTTTATTCAGATTTGTATACTTCCGAATTTCCACATGATGACACTCTTATGTCAACATTCCTGGCTAATGTAAACTTACCCTCAGTCAAACAAGATCAAAAGAGTAATCTGGATAAACCTTTAGAACTTCAAGAGATAGAAGATTCAATCAAAGCTATGCAGAGCGGTAAAGCCCCGGGACCAGACGGATTTCCCGTCGAGTTCTATAAGAAATTTTCTTCAAAATTGTCTCCCTTACTTCTCAGTATGTTCAATAATTCTCTCGAACAGTCGACATTGCCATCAAGTCTTACACAGGCCCATATCACAGTTCTCCTGAAGCCAGATAAAGACCCCCTGGATTGTAGTTCCTATAGACCGATTTCCTTATTAAATGTGGATGTAAAAATTTTATCTAAAGTATTAGCCTCTAGAGTAGAGCATATAATTCCTGATGTTATTTCACAAGACCAGACGGGCTTCATTAAGGGGCGCCACTCCTTCATTAATATTCGAAAACTTCTTAATGTTGTGCATTCCTCTGCGTCGGAGAGTAGTCCTGAAGTGATTATTTCTCTGGACGCAGAGAAAGCATTTGATAGAGTTGAGTGGAACTATCTATTTGCTGTATTAGACAAATTTGGATTCGGCTCAAAATTCACTTCCTGGATTCGCCTGCTTTATCATCAACCAAAGGCAGCCGTAATCACAAATAAAATACGCTCACAATATTTCTCTCTGTCTAGAGGTACACGGCAAGGTTGTCCCCTTAGCCCTTTGCTATTTATTTTGGCTATAGAGCCACTATCATCAGTACTCAGAACCTCACAGTCTATTTGTGGTATTAAAAGAATGAATGTCGAGTATAAAGTTTCTTTATATGCTGACGATTTATTATTATATATAACTAACCCGCTGTCATGTGCCTCTCAGATTGTGAAAATATTTAAAGACTACGGGTTCTTTTCAGGTTATAAACTAAACTTTTCTAAAAGTATATGCTTCCCTATAAACCATATGGCAGATCAGATTATGGATACAGACTTGCCCTTTTGCATATCAAAATCAGGATTTAAATACTTAGGAATTAATATTACTCGTTCATACACTGATCTGTTTAAAGCAAATTACAGTCCCATACTTAAAAAACTTGAATCTGACTTCCAACGATGGAGTGTTATATATATGTCTCTAGCTGGTAAAATCAATTGTGTTAAAATGAATGTGTTACCCAGATTATTATATTTGTTTCAGAGTCTTCCAATTTTTCTGCCAAAGTCCTTTTTTCAGTCAACTAATAGATTGCTGTCTTCCTTTATTTGGGGTGGCAAAAAACCAAGAATACGTAGAGAGCTTCTTGAGAGACCAAAAAAAGATGGAGGATTGGCTCTCCCGAATTTGTTAAATTACTATTGGGCAGCAAATTTACAAAAAGTTGTTTATTGGTTTCAGTCTCCACATACGGACTGGTGTGCAGCGGAAGCTAAATCATGCCAGTCAACATCACTTGCCGTGCTAATTACAATGAAGTCACCATTCTCACCATCGCAGTTTTCCTCAAGTCCAGTTGTAATTTCGACTCTCAAAATATATAACCAGTTCAGACAAGCATTTCAACTCACAGATTTTTCCTTGGAAAACCCCATATGTAATAATCATCTTTTCCCGGCTGCCAAGCTAGACTCTACTTTCAAGCAATGGCAACACCTAGGCCTAGTTAAATGTAGTGACTTTTTTATTGATAATACTTTTGCTAGTTACAATGATCTTGTTAAAAAATTTAGTCTTCAAAACTCAGATTTTTTTCGATTTCTTCAGGTTCGTCACTTTATCCAAGCCCACTGCTCTGTGTTTCCACAATTGCCCTCTGAGTCACGTTTAGATTTAGTTCTGAGGGTCCCTTCACACCTTAAGGGATTTATTTCAAAAATATACAACCTGATCATGTCGTTCCAAAATGTATCAATAGAAAAGATCAAAACAGAATGGATAGGAGAGTTAGGAATCGACATATCTGAAGACACCTGGGATAGAGCTGTTGATCGAGTAAATGGGACTTCATCTTGTGCAAGACTCAATCTGATTCAGATGAAAGTTCTCTACCGTATTCATTACAGTAAAACAAAATTGGCTAAACTGTACCCAAATATAGATGAAACGTGTGACCGCTGCAAGGCATCAAAGGGAGATCTAACCCATATGTTTTGGTCATGTCCTAAACTGAGACAATTTTGGTTTTCAGTCTTTGAGGTTTTAAACTCAGCTTTTAAATTAAAAATTCACCCTAACCCAATAATGGCTCTGTTTGGAGTCAGAGGTGACGACTTCCAAATAGATAAAAATAAAGAGAATGCCCTGGCTTTTGCCACATTAATAGCTAGAAGAAGAATTCTCCTAGAGTGGAAATCACACAATCCACCTAATATGTCATCATGGCTTGGTGATCTAATGATGTTTCTAAAAACTGAAAAAATTAAATATTTTCTCAGGGGATCAACCAGAACATTTTACAAAACATGGGACCCTTTAATAAACTATTTTGAGAAGAATATACTCCTCACTCTTTAAAGTAATTTGAGGACACCCTCCCCTCCTTCCTTCCTTTATTTTAGTCTTTTTTTTATTTTTTATTTTTTTGTATTTTTTTTTATTTTATTTTTTAATTTTTTTATTATTATTATTATTATATATTTTTTTTTTTTTTTTTTTTATAGCATCTGGGGTGTTGTGTTGGGATGGGAATCTGTAGGTGAAAATGTTGAAAAAAGCAAAGCCTTTAATAGTGTTTGTCACTGAATACTTTCAATGTACCTTGTTCTGATAAAAAAAAAATAAAAAAAGAAATATCGCATCCTTAGAAGATTGGACTGTGTCCAGTCCAAAGCAATGGAACAGAGATGATGGAAGGAACTGTGGTGTTTTCGTATGCACAGTGAGTTAACTGTTTTTATATAAATGTATTATGTTGATTTTGTTTATATATTTTGTGATATAATTTTTATATGTAACTGTGACTGATTCTGTTAAATCGTTTTTGGACTAGATGGCAGAGATGGAAGCTAAAAATATTAAAATGTGCCAGGAAATTCTGCACAATGAGCAGATGGCATATCTTCGTCTTTACCATGCCTCGTGCATGGTGAAAAATCTGCAACCAGAGGTATTGCTGGGAATTTTTAAAAAAACTTTACAGTTTACAGGGTTTGCCAAGCTTAACATGAAAACATTTCCTAGGACTTTCCACCTGAGGTTAAAGCAGTCCAGAGTGCAACAAAAAACAGCTGTATGGCCCAGGATTTTGAAGTCTGCATGTACCAAAAATATCTATCAAAGTATGTAATGACTATTTCATTTCCATTTGGTCTACAGTTTTGATTAAGCAGTTACTCATTGTTATCATGTATCTGTCTGCAGAGTGATGCACCCACAAATCAAGTCACTGGGCTGGATTCAGTGTGACCTTTGCCAAAAATGGCTGAATGCTGACTGCGCTGGCATCAGTCTTGAAGTGGTCACAGCAGAAACATCGTTCAGCTGTGGATGTGACACTAAACATGTGCATACCTTTGAGAAGTATGTTTTACCTTAACTTATATCTTTTGCATAATAAATTACAATACAGGTTTTAATGCCACTTTGATTTTACAGAACATTGGCACTCTTAGAGCAGGGCTGGTTGGTTGACATGGTAATAGAGGATCAAGAGATCTTGGTAAATATTAAAAATTACTAAGCAGACCATTTTACTGTGTGTGTGTGTGTGTGTGTTTTATGTGTCTGTGTGTGTTGCATTTATTAATCTAATGTTTTATTCTTACAGTTGTCTTTTGTAACTTTTGTAACTATATAACATTCCAGAATTTACACGAAGTCTTGAAGACTGACACAATCCGATCCAACAGGATGTTTTTATTTAAACATCCTACATTTTCTCCAAAGCTCAAGATGAAGTTCAATGAAAAGTTTTGTTTTTTTGATGAAGAACAGGTAACATTTCACATTGTTGCCTTGTTTAACAATTTATATAGTAAAAATAAGTTTGTATTTATTTATGTTGAACCATTAAGAATACAAGACTGTATACAGATGCATAAGAAAATAAATGTCAGACATATTTGAACATCTCACATTTCATCACATCCGTACTCTATCAATGTAGATTTTCAGCAGATTTTTTTTTTTACAAAGTTAATATATACATTGTAATAAATTTTTAAAGCATATAAATGTTAATAAGTACAATTTTAACAATTGTTTTGCTACAGACCGAGAGGATAATTGAAAGATTATACACGGTAACACAACTGCCCAGAGACTCCCTGGAAAACACAACCTACATTCTTGATGTTTTGACCCCTGAGGTACATATACAGACGCTTTGATACAGTACATTGACAAAAGCATTAAATGCACAGTACATACACCTTTCATAACTGTATCTTCTTATCTTTTAAAGCTAACACTCTTAATTCTGCACAAGACGGAGGGCTTTCACAGGTTCCAGGCAGAAATGGCTTTACAGTCAAACTTTGGTTTGGAGTAAGTCTTTTTTTTTACTGTTGTTGTTGTTGTTGTTTTGTTCCTCCTTAAAACATTTCCAAAAAACTTATACCCCTGTCCTTTTTTTCTTTTAAAGGGTGAAAAAATCAAATCCACCATGGTTTTGAAGGCATTTCATGAGCGGGAATTTTGTCCTGTGTGATAAGGGAGGTCGGCTACAACTGAGCAACTGCACTTCTGGCCAAAGAGCAGAGGAGGCCCTCTGCAAAATCTGTTTCATGCCCTGTCTCCAAATTATGTTTCTGTAAAGATCCATATTTATGTAAAGATTGTTATTGAAATATTGATTTAAATACATGTTTATACATATTTACCGTAATATATTTATAAAAATGTATGTGAATAAAATATTTATTATCATAACAATGCGTGAACATTTCAATAGGGGACTTTTTGGAAGTTTATTTACAAGAAATCGTAGGTGAAATAGTATAAAAATGTATATTTATATTTATACATATTATACATATTTACATTGCATTTTAGGTTAGGCTACTATTGTAACTCTGTTGCAAAGCAACTACATCACTGTGTATTTTAGATAAATATAGGCCTACCTGGCCTCTTTAATGAAATATTGTAACAGTTATAATTTAGCTACAATTAATTTTTTATTATTATTATTAGGGGCCAAGCTCCGAAGGTGCGGAGGCACCAATTGTTCACTCATGTTTATGCTAATAACTTTTGAATCAAAAGGGCTAGAAACGAAATTCTTTGTTCCTAAGTTTGTTCCTATATCCGTGACGGGTCGCGGGACAGCCGCATATAGCCGTGATGGGTCACGGGAAAGCCGCGTATAGCCGTGACGGGTCGAGTGACAGGCGCATATCCGTAACGGGTCGCGGGACAGCCGCGTATAGCCGTGACGGGTCGCGGGACAGCGGCGTATAGCCGTGACAGGCGCATATAGCCGTGACAGGTCACGGGACAGCCGCGTATAGCCGTGACGGGTCGCGGGACAGGCGCGTATAGCCGTGACGGGTCGCGGGACAGCCGAGTATAGCCGTGACAGGTCGAGTGATAGGCGCATAGGCCTATATAGCCGTGACAGGTCACGGGACAGTCGCGTAGCCGTGACGGGTCACGGGACAGGCGCGTATATCCGTGACAGGTCGCGGGACTGCCGCGTATAGCCGTGACGGGTCGCGGGACAGCCGCGTATAGCCGTGACGGGTCGCGGGACAGGCGAGTATAGCCGTGACAGGTCACGGGACAGCAGGCCCGGGGTGGGTAATCGGGAGAATCGGGAGAATTCCCGGTGGGCCGCTTCACTTTTGGGCCGGTCGAGGATTGATTTTTTTTTTTCACGTTAGTTACGCTACACACGTTCCGCATTCTGACACTGCAGCGCGCAGTCTCTGCATGGGTTGTACCAGGTGAGGGAGTTCTCCCCTCCCCTCCTATAGAGTTGGTTGGGTCCATAGTAGCCCGTCTTTTCCAAAACGTTTTCTCAGGTAAATATTGGGCTACCGCGGCACCGCCTACCGACAGTTGGGCCGGGGACAGCCGCGTATAGCCGTGACGGGTCGCGGGACAGCCGCGTATAGCCGTGGCGGGTCGAGTGACAGGCGCATATAGCGGTGGCAGGTCGAGTGACATGCGCATATAGCGGTGACAATTCGAGTGACAGGCGCCGGTGACAGGCGCCGGTGGCAGCTGCACCTGCCACGGAAAGATTTTACTCCCTCTCGGGAGAACAGGCTTGAGACTCGAGACAGTAGTCGATTAAAAAAAGATTCCATTTACAGGTGTCAGGAATTGAAAGTCTTGTGTGATTCAGATCCAAATGCGAGGCCTGAAATGTCCATACGTGATGGACGGGCCGGCTCCGATTTAACCCCGAAATTACTAGTTTTTATGCAGTGTCAGTGCTTCTGGCCTGCTGCCTGCATCAGCGTGTTGTAAAGGCAGAAATTCAGGCACGACCAATCATATTAAACAGACATAGCAAATCATTTAAATAACTTGAAATTTTGAGTTCACAACACTTAAAATCTTAATCCGAAAGATTTTTGCTGCCAAATGAGTAGGCCTACAAACACATCTGTTTAATTTTTTATGCAAAAACTTGCTATTATGAGTATGTTAAGTTATGATAACTTGATTTCTTTATTAATGACAACATTGGGGTGTACAGTGTATTAGTGATAAATTATGTTCTCAAAATGTCAGACAATTCATGTTTTTGGTAATTAAAATGAGTTAGTAATTAAAAATAGTTTTTACTATTAAATGAATATTAATGAAATAGATTATGGCAAAATTATGCCATTAAGGCGACCATTGACCATTTTAAGTAATGCAGATATTTTCTGTTGAAAGCTATAGCTATTTCATGTTATTATGTTAGATAGTTTATCTAACTGTTATGTGATTTCATTAGTGGTGGGCATAGATTATTATTTTTTAATCTAGATTAATCTCACTGTAATCTTGGAATTAATCTAGATTAATCTAGATTAAAAAGGCATTCAGAATATGTGTGCTACCCAAATAATGACTAAAGGGCACGTGTTTCTTAAATACAAAGTGACATTTAAAAGAAATGGCAGAGATTTTTTTTAAAATTAAAACTAACATAATAAAGTATGATTTTTTTTTTTAACTTTTTTTTTTTTACTTTGAGCAATGATGGAGCTATAATAGACTATTTTTATGAGCATATAAAACAAAACAGTTCCTTGGAAAAAATGAAATGTAGCCTAATATTGTAGTAGTTGTAAACAAAGGTCTATTTTTAGTTCAGATTAACATTTGAAGGCAGCAATTTTATTCATAATGTCAAAATAAAACCAACGTAATGTTACTTGAAAGCATTATAGCCTACTATTCCTGCCAAACTTCCATGGTTGCAGTTAGTGTTACTACAGTAAATCCATGGTGAATGTTGCTGATCTGTGGATAGTTCATTCATGGCACAATGTTTCTTCCTGGTTTCCACGTCAGCGCAGAGAAATGTGAATGTTTCTCACTAGATCTCGCAGCAATGTTATTACTTAAGTAGCGAATTCAAATGCTTTCTTTACTGGATCTCTTAGCGCTGTGTAGTAACAGTGTCGCATGATCACGATCGGCTCGCGCTGCTTTGGTCCAAACTGATAAACGGTCCTTCAACCACACAATAACAAGTAGCTCAGTTTCGTTCTGCTTGCATTACGTTTGCCATTTGATGTTGGGCAATGTTGTAGTCGCGCCAGCATCTCTTACATTATGAGCGCGCTTGCCACACGCCAGTTGAAATAACGAAATTTTGTTTTGAAATTTGAAACTAATCATAATGAGTTAATTTTTATTTCTAGCATTTTTAGTTGGAATACCAGTAGTTTATAATGCACATCAGTACTGATACAGAATACCAAACAATACACCAATTTAAATGCAAATTGTGAATACAAATAAGAAAACAAATGAAAATACACTAAAAGTGATGCATTAAATACATTTTCACAACATTTTATGACATATCATGTATGGCACTGAGACAATAAGATCCAAAAGTCTGAGTCTGCATTTATATATATATATATATATATATATATATATATATATATATATATATATATATACAGTGAGGAAAATAAGTATTTGAACACCCTGCTATTTTGCAAGTTCTCCCACTTGGAAATCATGGAGCGGTCTGAAATTGTCATCGTAGGTGCATGTCCACTGTGAGAGACATAATCTAAAAAAAAAAAAAATCCAGAAATCACAATATATGATTTTTTAACAATTTATTTGTATGATACAGCTGCAAATAAGTATTTGAACACCTGTCTATGAGCTAGAATTCTGACCCTCAAAGACCTGTTAGTCTGCCTTTAAAATGTCCACCTCCACTCCATTTATTATCCTAAATTAGATGCACCAGTTTGAGGTCGTTAGCTGCATAAAGACACCTGTCCACCCCATACAATCAGTAAGAATCCAACTACTAACATGGCCAAGACCAAAGAGCTGTCCAAAGACACTAGAGACAAAATTGTACACCTCCACAAGGCTGGAAAGGGCTACGGGGAAATTGCCAAGCAGCTTGGTGAAAAAAGGTCCACTGTTGGAGCAATCATTAGAAAATGGAAGAAGCTAAACATGACTGTCAATCTCCCTCGGACTGGGGCTCCATGCAAGATCTCACCTCGTGGGGTCTCAATGATCCTAAGAAAGGTGAGAAATCAGCCCAGAACTACACGGGAGGAGCTGGTCAATGACCTGAAAAGAGCTGGGACCACCGTTTCCAAGGTTACTGTTGGTAATACACTAAGACGTCATGGTTTGAAATCATGCATGGCACGGAAGGTTCCCCTGCTTAAACCAGCACATGTCAAGGCCCGTCTTAAGTTTGCCAATGACCATTTGGATGATCCAGAGGAGTCATGGGAGAAAGTCATGTGGTCAGATGAGACCAAAATAGAACTTTTTGGTCATAATTCCACTAAACGTGTTTGGAGGAAGAAGAATGATGAGTACCATCCCAAGAACACCATCCCTACTATGAAGTATGGGGGTGGTAGCATCATGCTTTGGGGGTGTTTTTCTGCACATGGGACAGGGCGACTGCACTGTATTAACCGGGGGGATGACCGGGGCCATGTATTGCGAGATTTTGGGGAACAACCTCCTTCCCTCACTTAGAGCATTGAAGGGAAGGAGGTTGCATATCAAGGTTCTGGCGTGGCCTAGCCAGTCTCCAGACCTAAACCCAATAGAGAATCTTTGGAGGGAGCTCAAACTCCGTGTTTATCAGCGACAGCCCAGAAACCTGACTGATCTAGAGAAGATCTGTGTGGAGGAGTGGGCAAAAATCCCTCCTGTAGTGTGTGCAAACCTGGTGAAAAACTACAGGAAACGTTTGACCTCTGTAATTGCAAACAAAGGCTACTGTACCAAATATTAACATTGATTTTCTCAGGTGTTCAAATACTTATTTGCAGCTGTATCATACAAATAAATAGTTAAAAAATCATACATTATGATTTCTGGATTTTTTTTTTTTAGATTATGTCTCTCACAGTGGACATGCACCTACGATGACAATTTCAGACCCCTCCATGATTTCTAAGTGGGAGAACTTGCAAAATAGCAGGGTGTTCAAATACTTGTTTTCCTATATATATATATATATATATATATATATATATATATATATATATATATATATATATATACACACATACATACATATATATATAAAAAGCACCTAGTGCTTCAATTGAAGTAATGCCATTGTCACTTATTTGCTTATGATTAATGGCAAATTATGTATAACATTAAATGTATATTTTTGTACTACACAAAATTCCTTGAGAATATAGCTATAGTCAGTGGTCAATGTAAAAAGCTGCATGTAAGAGAATGTACAGTCGTTGTTACAGAATAAACCCTGACAGCCCAGCAAACACAAAAACGTTGCAAAAACGTTTTTTTCACGTGGTGAAAAAGTTGTCACAACGTTTTTATCCTACGTATTTAATACGACAGATGTCGGGTTTTTTAAACGTTATAAACACGTATTTTCACAACGTGGCTGAAACATTTTTTTTACGTTATAAACACGTATTTTCACAACGTGGCTGAAACATTTTTTAAACGTTATAAACACGTATTTTCACAACGTGGCTGAAACATTTTTTTAAACGTTATAAACACGTATTTTCAAACCATTAAATGTTTTGTAAAATGTTTTGTTTTTTTAACGTTGCTTCGACGATATGCGTCATGTTCAACATTTTCAAAATGTCAATATCACGTCTCATGTGGTACTTTTTTCCTATTGGTTTTTACCACGTTCACCCGAAAAATTCACTGAAAGAACGTGTTAATCACTAAACCTGAGATGTTTCCATCCTTGGATGTAGCCTGTAAGTGTTTGCTGCAACGTCCGTCTTCAAAGAATCCAGTGTGAAGAGTAATCGATCGAACCAGTGGGCTATAAACACAATTCTTTCTGGGACCCGTTAAAAACATTGAAAAATCACTGGACACAAAACATAAAAGTTAATCAAATTCTTTAGAATTTATTGATTAATAACACAATATGATTGATATATGATTAATGATTTTAATTAATGAGTGCATTTCTGTAATGTATTACTAATTCTAGAATAAATAATGATACAATCTATTATATATATATATATATATATATATATATATATATATATATAAAATTTATGATTATTATCAGTTGTACGGCTTCATATTTTTGTGGAAACTATTATACAGTTTTCAGTAAGAGCAACATTTATTCAAATTTTTTTTTAAAACAATTTAAAAGTTTTTACTGCAACTTTTGATCAAATTAATCTATCTTTTCTGTATAAACATTTTTTTCAAAACAATAAATCTTTAAAATATTGAAAATGTTTATACAACAGAACAATGGCCAATTATAACCACATTAGAAAACATTAAAGGGATAGTTCACACAAAAATGTAAATTCTGTCATTAATTACCTCATGTCGCTCCAAACCCATAAGACTTTTGTGGAGAACACAAATGAAGATATTTTTAACAGATACCTTATGTGCGCATACAATTACATCTTTATTCACAAATTATGTATCTCCAACGCATGTTGCGCCATGAGATCGCTGGCTCTCTCGCCAACACAACACTGATGAATCGTGGTGCTCCGTGAACACGTGTCAGAGCTGTATATTTTGTGAATAAAGATGCAATGGGTTTTTTTGCACACACAGCATTTACTTCACTTCATAAAGTTGAGGTTAAACTACTGGAGTCATATTGATTATTGTTATAATGTCTTTACTACCTTTCTGAAGCTTGAAAGTTGTAGTTGCATAAACTGTGAAATGGAGGGACAGAAAGCTCTCAGATTTCATTAAAAAGATCTACATTTGTGTTTCAAAGATGAACGAAGGTCTTACAGGTTTGCAACGACATGAAGGTGAGTGATGAAAATGTTTGGTTAAATTTGACGCATTAGGTGAATCAGTTCCTCAGGGGCACGAGTATCTCTTCCTGATCTCTGATCTGCTCCTTCCTTCCACCATCCCAATCCTGGATTATTGAGCCACAACAGAAGTTTCCACTTGGAATGCTTTAGCCTGGCTGTTTTTTCTCCAGTATCTAAAGTGAGAAAGAAAACAATAACCAAAATGTAAATGTAAAAAAACAATGGTTGTCCAAAATGTGAAGTATACACTTGAGTTTTCCCTCTACATACTTGTGGAAGATTTAAGTCATAAATAAATTGTAAATGTTTGCTTGATTAGACATTAACTGTCTAGAGATGTTATGTTTATGCTGAAATATAATATTAGTTTGTGTTTTAAAATCACCTATCACATGTCATTTTGTAGCGAACTGTCTCATGTGATAAAGTTTTGTGCTTCAGAATTTCCGATAAGGGACCGTTCGGTATTTATGGAAGGGGCCACCGGAGGAAAATAGGGGAGGGTCATGTCTTTTTATTCTTTGTTGAGGGGAGGGTCATCCAACTTTTTTTAGTCTAGGGGGAGGGTCACCCAACTTTTATATTCATTAAAACAGCAACATTTCAAAGTGGCTTGTTTGGTGCTATTTTTTTCCATTTAGCTCCATGTTGATCTCGCGTTATCAGCCCCCCTTCGATATCAGATGGGTCTGACGCAACAAAAATCCAGTTTGGCCAGTGTTGCCAGATGTACGATAATTATCGTATTTGTACGATAATTTTGATCTCTGTACGATGTACGATCAATAATGGAAAAAAATCCAATAATGTACGATAATTTCAGAACTGTGTGACACTTCAAATGATGGTCGTTGTAATAGGACTTCTCATTGATCCAGCCGTGGATTCTACGTCTACCGGGGGAAGAACCTGTAGAGAGAGGGAGCGAGAGACCTTGCGTGTGTGTGCTAGTGTGCCTCACGAAGCGCATGTAAGGACCCAACCAATCAATTGTAAGTGCGGGCGGGCTTTTATATACTCCCGAATCAGAACCGAACCGATTTCGTGACTCCCAGAAATGACTTTGTGCAGGTTGGGATGTCTGTCATTTTCATGTCATTGACTCGTGTACGATAATTTTCTTCCAAATACGATAATTTTGAGCTTTTGGTACGATACTTGGACATTTCCAATCTGGCAACACTGAGTTTGGCGCTGTTTGACAGTGTGCGCTTCAGTTCGCGCTTAGAAAAAGTGCATCATGTCAGAACAGAATGCCAAAGAAATGTTTACCCGGCAAAGCTTTAAAGCACGAGCAAATAATGAACTTTTGTTAAGTGCACAGTGTCCTGTGTGTGTAACTCTACCGCTGCATTAACATGTGATGTGAACGTAGCCTACGTCGAGTTTAACAGTATTGGGACTGAGGCGCCAGAACTGCAGCTGATAGAATGTGCGCTGTAGGGCGATACTGCATATTTTAGTTTCCATTCTTATTTTGTTTCCACGATGTGTAAGATGTAGGGCTACCACCAGCCGCGGCGCTACCATTGGGCCCGGGTGGGCATTTAGGTCCGGGCCCACCCATTTTCTATAGCCTATGGTTTTGTACGTTTCTTCATTCGGATCTATTTGCGATGATCGATCCAAATTCTAAACAAACAGTTTACATGCTTTGTCCTTGTTACATTATTCATTAAGATAATAATTAATAAATGCACGCATAATTATCAGTGAACTTGATAAATGTTGGAGATATGTTTTACATGCATGCACAAACAAATGCCTTTCAACTTGTGTGTGCAAAATTCAGAATAAAATGAATGTGCATGCGTTTTATATTTAATATGAGGGAAATACACATGTGACGTGACACAAAAAAATCTTTAACTTTTAGGTGGCAAAATATTTTTTAGTAATTCTATAAATTACACTGTGCAAACCAGGATATATATACCCACCGGATGAATAAAGATCGGCCTCCACAGAAAATTAAATTTTATATTATTTTTATTTTATTTTTCGTGTTTGCATTTATGTAAAAACGGACGTGATCAGTTCTCCATTACGCACGGACATGACTGCTCTGAAGCGACTTTAAAAATTGCACAGAGACCTCAAACAGAAAGTACAAAGCCTTTCTTTAAAGTGAATTTCGTTTTTTTATTAATTTTATCTTAATTTTAATCAATGTTTTATCTGGATTTAATAAATAAGAAGTAGTCTAAATATAGTAGAAAATAGATAATCATGACACGGAGGCGCGGGCGAGTGAACTGGACTCTTGTCTCATAAATGAACCGAAACTCAGCGTAAGGTATGCTACTTGCCTCATAGACCTGAGAAATATATAGAAAGCTTGAAATGTCTACTTTTAAACATGCAGAACAATTCAAAACGAAGGAAAACAGACTGCTTTCTCCTTATGAAATCTCTCTGGCGCGTTCTGAGAAGATCGCGACGCATCGTCAACTTCATCTTTGCAGTCGACACAGAAAACACTTGTTTATTAAAAACAATTAAAATGTCTAGCAATATATGACATTATAATAATCATTACTTTTGCCGGTTCTTTGTGACAGCTTTTAGATGCTTTATTGGCAGCGCCACCCACATGTTGAACGAGTCACACCGCATCAGCACCGAAAACCGTGATACGAACCGAATCGTAGGTTTGGTCTATCGTTACAGCCAGATGAGAAAGCAAGAGTTTATGGTTTAAAAAACAAACAAACAATGGCTATCTGAACATCTTTGCCAAGCGCAAACCAGTACAGAACAATAAATTATCGGGGAGGGTCATGCCTTTTTTCACAATCATTTTGGAGGGTCATAGAAAAAATTATTGCTGGCGAAGGGAGGGTCATGTCTTTTTTGACAACAGATCTCAAAACTCCTCCGGTGGCCCCTTAAATAAATAACGAACAGTCCCTAACATAGTGAGTTTTTAGGGAGCGAATGTTTCAGTGCACTGTAAGGATTTTGTGATAAAGACGGCCACTGACTACTGAGATAGAGACCTGAGTGATATGCACCCAGAGTTTAGCACCTTGATTAGCTTGTTCAGGTGTGCTGGACTAGGTTGGAGTAAAGCTCTGCATGTAAGTGGACCTTGAGAGACAATGTTGAGATCTCAATATGTTCTGAACTTAAAACACTGGGACACCTGAACACTGGAACACTGAGACCAAAGTCCTGCAGAGTTTCTGGTGATCCTGGATCAGCTGCTCAGGTCTGCTTAATTTGGTTTGGAGATAAACTCTGTGATCAGAACTAGATGGCAAACAATACTGTAAAGGGGAGAAGACAAACAATATTATTTTGTTGTAAATAATTTGTTCTCTGTTTATCTGCTTACCTGTACAAAGTATGCATCATGAATAAGTGGTAGGCTATATATTTAATTTGATATTTTATAACACTGTTTAACTACATTAATACTAACTACAAACCTGATAAAAATGACTGGGCAGTGGAGGAAAGCCTTATTTTGCCCTCCAGGTGGGCGTAATGGTGTGACGTCACATGATAACTATGAATTAACCATACAGTGCATACTTTTATATAAATAAATTAGCTTATTTCCATTCATCCATTGACCAATTGTCAGCAAAACCTTTACAAAAATATCTCATCTACACATAAGTGATTAAAAGCCCAAACTTACAGCTCAAGTCTAGTCAACCTAACGTTATCTCTAACGTTAGCTAGCTAAAGTTAGTTAGATGCTAACGGACTTTTTCGAAGACACTAAACCATTTCTATTAAGTAAATATTCAACGAAAGCGAGTGATTTACATGAAAGAAAGTCTCAGAAACATTTGTATGTACTATTTGTGTAATTTTATGGACTAAACTTACCTTAAAGTTGTTAAAACAACAGTGATAGACGGAGTTTCGCTGATTGTCAGTTGAGCTGCTGCCTCGTTTCCATGGTAACGCCCTCCGCTCCAGTTCAAATGCGGCTTGAATGTTCAGCGCGCGCGCCCATTAAAATACGTAAAAGTCACAGCATTTACATTTAGATTGATGTAATGAATTATTTGATAATCAGCTAAAATATCATGAAACTTGATATATTATTAAGTGGATAGTAGGCCTGTGGCCATCGCAAAATGTAAATTGAATGAAAATATGAAAGCATTAAGAAAGTAAAACAATGTTTCAAATCATCAGAGGTGTCAAAAATATTCACATTCATTACTCAAGTAGAAGTATAGATACTAGGGTTTAAAAAGACTTCTGTAGAAGTTGAAGTATCAACTCAAGCTTTTTACTCAAGTAAAAGTATAAAAGTACTGGTTTCAAAACTACTTAAAGTATAAAAGTAAAAGTAATTTAAGGAAAAAAATGCCATTAAGGAAAAAAGCTAAGGCCGCGCCACAGGGGCCTATATAGTGCACTACTAAAATTTGGGATGATGCACTAGGCTACCTGTTTCAGCCGTATATATGCCCATAGAAAATTAATTTTCTAAATAAATAAGCTAAATAAGCGGAGGAATCAGGAAATTAATAGGGTAATGTATTAAGGTTTTTAGTCTATATTGACCTTAACAATACGTAAATTAATTAATTCTGTAATGTCACAAATAACTAATAAAGACATGGTGGCAGTTTAACAGAGACTTAACTTTACTCCGCTCATAGTGCAATGCAATAGTGCAATACTGTCTTGTTCCTTGCTTTTTGAAGAAGCCAAACACATGTCTGCATCTTTCATTAAAGGGATATAGTTCACCCAAAACTGAAAATCATTTACTCACCCTCAAACTGTTTCAATCCTGTATGAATTTATTTCTTCTGCTGAACACAAAAGAAGATATTTTGAAGAATGTCGATAACCAGACAGTGGACGGACCCCATTGACTTCCATAGTAGGAAAAAAAAATACTATGGAAGTCAATGGCTACCATCAACTGTCTGGTTATCGACATTCTTCAAAATATCTTCTTTTGTGTTCAGCAGAAGAAAGAAACTGGTTTGAAACAACCCGAGAGTGAGTAAATGATGACATAATTTTCATTTTTAACTAAGTGAACTAATCATTTAACAGAAATTAACTGTTGGCATATGTTTCACATCAATACTGTCCAGTTTGTCCTGTTGGACACGACACACAGCAATACTGTCAAGTGTCACTTGTGACCATTGCTCTGAGCCATGTTTTCAGTGCCCTAAGAGCACTGAAACTTCTTTCAGTCCAGCTGATGAGACTGGGATGATTTGATCAACAGGCCTCTCATTTCAACAAGAGCAGCCTTCAACAGACCAAGCAATGTTATTTGTTCATGTTTTATGGGGACTATAGACTAACCTTACCTATCACAGAAAACTGACTGCATTTTTACATTTTCAAAAAACAAAAGTCTGATTTATAAGCTGTTTTCTGAGAAAAAAAAAAACCCAAAAGGACAAGGATTTCGGATATTGACATCTTTGTGGGGATATTTTGACCCTATAATGTAGAGTTGCACACACTCACTCTCTCTCTCTCTCTCTCTCTCTCTCTCTCTCTCTCTCTCACACACACACTCACACACACACTCACACACACACACACACACGATTGTCATTATATTGTAAAAACATCTGTCCCCAAATCAATATTTGACGCGATTTGCCCCGTAGGCTATTCTTGAGCACAGAACTGTTGATTTCTCCCTCGCTTACCGCATCTAGATTTCGGACTCGGAGGAGTTTTGGCGCTTCGCACAACCAAATATGACTACAGCCTCTCACAAGTTAGAAAGAAAACACAAAGCCAATCAGTTTAGCGATGTGTGTTCAGGAGGCGGGACTCAGATCTATTAACCGTTTGTGTAATTGGCCAATTTTTTTTTTCCGACGACAAGCCGGAATGAAAACAAGCCGAAATGAACTAGGAGTAACGAGGCTATTTTTAAAATGTAAGGAGTAGAAAGTACAGATAATTGCGTGAAAATGTAAGGAGTAGAAGTAAAAAGTCGTCTGAAAAATAATTACTCCAGTAAAGTATAGATACCAAAAATTTCTACTTAAGTAATAAAACGAAGTATTTGTCGTTACTTGACACCTCTGCAAATCATATATAATAGGCTACATTATAACATGTCTACCTTAATGGTAAACGAGGTAAATAAAAATAGCAAAAACTACATGATGTAATTATGAACATATTTTTATAAAGTATGTCAATCATCATTACAGCCTCAGGCTGCATGAATGCAAGGACATTAACATTTTTCCAAAAGTGCATATGACATGTTCAGTGACGATTAGCGTAAAAAATGTTATCAGAAAATTTATAGGCTATTAAATGAGAAGAGACGACTGAGAGTAAGCATTCACATATCACCTCTCCTCTAAGTCCTTTTGATACTTGATATTTAGGCTGCCTACAGCGGTCTTGTCTATTAGGCTACTCGGTCAATGAAGAATCGCTTTAATGTTAAAATGTATTTTGTACACAACAGTGTTCGAATTGAGGGGGGGCTGGGGGGGGGGGGGGGGGGGGTCCGGGACCCCCTATAAGCATCAAGGGACCCCCCTTAAGGCCCAAAAAAATTACATCGGGGGGTCCCCTGGTTTTTCATTAAAACTAAAATAATAGAAACATAATTTATTAGGTAATATATTTATTTTTAATCAAAGTATTGCGCTGCCGCTCCCATTAGAAAGTAATTCAAATTAGATTTGCGTCTGAAAAGACGCTCAAATTTATAAACAGATACATTTTATTGATCGTGCCATTTATACGCCAAAAACATTTTTTTTTTTTTTTTTTTTTTTTTTTTTTTTTTTTGCGTGTAAATGATACGCACTGCAAACCCCTTGAGTAGGATTAGGGGTGTGTAGTACGTGTATTACACGCCATAAAGTGCGTATCATATGCACGCAAAAACTATTTTTTGCGAATAAATGGTAGCCTACGAGAAATAAATTTCGTGCTATAGATAAGCACTTTCACGAGAGTCTGGCAGAGTGAATCCTCATTTTCACCTCACGATTACGTAAGATAATATTCTTTCTTTTATGATTGTTTGGTAATTTACAGATCTAAATAGAATTTCAGCATTAACGCTTGTCCGGGACACGTGCCCCATAAGAAATTTTACCATGATGTACTATAGTACATACCATGGTATACCATAGTAGTACCATGGTAGTACCATGGTACCTTACATATAACCATGGTACATACTATATAGTACTTCAGATATTATCATGGTACCATGGTACATTGCATGGTACTGTAGATGTTACTATGGTACATAGTATGGTACCTCAGATTTACCATGGTACCTACCATGGTACATACCATAGTACCTCAGATATAACCATGGTACATACTTTATAGTACTTCAGATATTATCATGGTACCATGATAATATCTGAAATACTGTATACTGTACAGTATGTTACTATGGTACATAGTATGGTACCTCAGATTTACCATGGTACATGCCCTAGTATCTCAGATATAACCATGGTACATTCTGCCGTACAGATATTACCATGGTACATACTACCTCAGATATAACCATGGTACCTCAAATATTACCATGGTACTTTGCATGGTCGCATGGTACAGACATCTTTTTACTTTAAGCCCGGGGTAAGAGGAATTAACACTTTAGGCTTATACTTTAGCAAAAATAAAAATAACTAATGAATAATAACTAAGCCAAATATTTTTATTTTATTTTAATTAATTAATGAACGAGTCATAGATCTCCAAAATCAGTTTTAAATTCATAATTTAATATTAATGAGATTTTTATTTAAGTAATGTTCTAATTCGATGTTTGTAAATGCTGCATGATTTTGACGTGGTTTAATCAATGGCCGTGCGCGTGAACTTTGAACTTTCATGTCGCTTTCAAACACTGGAGCGGCCGCGGCGCAGAGTTGCCATGGAAACGGCGCTGGACCACTGTGACTGGTAAGCAGGAAAACTCCCTCTCTCGCTGTTGTTTTCACTACTTTCAGGTGATATTAGTCTCTAAAATCACAAGAATAATACACACAACTGTTCTTGACACTTCTCTTACTTGTACAGTAATTGATACGCTTCTGTTGAATATTTACTTTTATAGACATGGTTTTGTGTCTTCGGGAAAAGTCCGTTAGCATCTCAACCGTTTTCAGAAGAGGTAAACTTAACGTTAAGTTAACGTTAACTCGGTTGAGCTTTTGTTTATGAAAGTTTGGGCTTTTAATCACCTCTTATGTGTATATGTTTTCCTTGGAAGTGAGCTCATTTATTTTACACAAAGTAACTTTAAACATAACGTATGTAATCGGTGACGTCACTTACATTTAGTGAGGAATTGGTTGAAACCTGGTTGAAACTAGCTCAGTGGTAAACAAATATTGATAAAAAAAAATGTTCTGTGATTTCAGCAGCAATAAAATAACCCATAACAGAGGGAAAGCTCCACGACTTCAACATTTCTGAAGAAAGCTGCTGCCGGAGAAGTAGGAAATACAGGTAGGAAATCCAAAACTAACGAATTAATTATTGATTTTAGGAAACAGAGCCCCTCTTCCCCTCACTATCATTGATGGCCGACCTATTGAGATAGTACAAGAATACAAGTACCTTGGCACAATAATTGATAGTTAGGCCTAGCTATGTTTTGAATCACACACTGTATACTATTTATTTAATTGTCAGAGCATTTAACGGGAAAAAGTCAAATGCAAATTTATATTTGATATGATATTGCGCAGGTGCACGTGATGCAACGCTGTCAGAAATTTCAGGACTTCAGTCGACCAAGATTTTCTTTTGTTGATTACAGCCCTACTGTTTTGTCTGTCTGTCTTCTTGTTGGTTTCTTGTGAGTAGGCTAACATACATTCTTCTGTGCTTTAAATGCTGTATGCAGTCTTCCAGAACACAGCTGCCTGTGGATGACCGTTCTGTCTGTCTGGTAAGTTATATTCACTATTAACAGAAGTATACTATAAAGTGGGACCAGGGAACTTCTGCAAATAGAAATCTGAGATAAATAGGAAGATAACAAAATTATTTTAGTTGTCCCCTTTGAACCCCAACACGACTATTTCATAACAAGCTTTTGGTAATATGACCCAATGTGATACCAATTTATGTTCTTAGGATATTCCACAGGCAATCAGGGACCGCTGCAACAAGGTCACAGCAGCCAAATATACAAACGATCTGATGCATGGCCTGTACACCACTGCATTCATGGCATCTCACAGTGTGACTGGGCTTGGGTCATCATGCAAGGGGGAGACACGACCATCACTCCCCAGTGAAGATGTTAAAAAGATTGTTGGTAAGTATTTTTTTCTTGACAGTCAGTAATGTACCATCCGTAAAGAGTGACAAATGCCTGCCGCACTGTGTAGTGTAGTGTTGTATCATTTCACAACATTAGAAAACATTAGAAAACATTGAGTGAGCCATACAGACTTAAGAAATTAAGGTAACCAGGTATTTTGCAAAGCAGGCGTGGGTATGTGTTGCCCTTACTGTTACTCTTTCACTCTCAATAGTTTGTCATTGTATCTGTAATATCTGTGTATGTATGTATATGTACCTGTTTGTACTTAATGTCAATGTATCTATCTGTAACGTGTCTGTTCTCCTTTCCTTTTCTTCCCTTCTTTTCTCTCTTTAGGTGAAGTTAAATCTGTCTTCCCAGAAAAGTCGGATGCTGAAATTGAGGGATTCATTCGCCAGAAGTTGTCAAATGCGGCCAAGATCATAAAAAGACAATCATGCTAAATCTATGGAAAAAATCAAATAAAATGAGAAAAATATTTTTTAGTTTACTGTCTTTTTATTTGCCTGAGCTAAATATTTAAATTCATGTACATTTGACAGTTGTAGGTATGGTACAAATACCATGGTACATACCATGGTACACGTCCCATTGTACTATTAAAAATACCATGGTTTATGTACCATGGTGCATATCATATGTGTACCATGGTACCATCAATATACCATGGTACATGTACCATGGTACTGTCAAAAATACCGGGGTACTAGTACCATGTGTACAGTGTAGCCTACGTGTTTTTTTAAGAGACAAGTGAAAGAGAATTGTACTTGCCCAACCGACAAAAGCTCTTACCCCAAAGAGCTTTGACACAATTCGAACACTGCAAACAGAACGTAGCCTACCATTGGAGATTTGGCATGTTTGTATACTGTCGTGACGTTTCTTTTAAAACCTATTTCAACGTGCAAACTACGTTTTTTTAACACCTAAATAAAACGTCTCGCCAAAGTTGCATTTTAGTCTGGTTTTGTTTTCGTAGTAGACGAACGTGATATTTACGTTTTTTTGACTACCTAAAGAAAACATACCTGGTTGGTATTTTCACAACGTTTCTAAAACGTTTTATTTTGGTTACATAATTATTATTTTTTTAGGTGTGGTTTCTTAAACGTTTTTAAAACGTTGCACTGCAACATTACCTAATTGCAACCGAAAAACAACGTTGTGAAACGTTGTAAAAAAGTTTTGTGTTTGCTGGGAGGTCATCATGACATCATCCTAAATTTATTCTGAGATAATGTGCTTGTTCATTATCCAGACAGCAAAGTAACTTAGTACAGTAAGAACACTTAAATTCGGTTTAGTGTTTAGGTTTAGTGTCTGGATTGTTGTCAGTTAATGGATCGCTCATCAATCAACTTTTGAGGGCTTTGACAACACCACCCTATTTCACACAGCATGAAGCACATTTCATTATAATCATCTCATTATTCTTATAGTAAAAGAAAACCATAATTAGTTTTAATCAAATAAAACACAGTAGGCCTACAATAAACACTGCCATGATGTAGGCCTACAAATACATTTAAATAATATTATTTATTCACATTACTGTAATGAGAATTGAGGGCACAGTGGCAATAAAACACAGTCACAGTGCAAAAGATCATACTGGTCTGCTTAATTTTATGCATAACATCTTTATTTATTTCTATTGGGTGAAATATGACCAAAAATGTTTCGTTTTCGTGAGATTCACTCCGGTATTATATCTAATGCAATGATATTCGTGTATTTTAAGTGTGCTTTAGTATCATATAGTTTTTAGGCCACTGTAAAGGGTTAAACCATCTTTGGCCAGACGTCAAACGCTCTCTGATTCCCCATAGCGATCAGATGAGAGAGCTGCACGCTTCTCTGTGTGTCTCCGGGTCCATGTTGGAGTTGATCTGCTATGCTGGGTCATTTCAGGCCACGTCTGTCCGATCACAGGAACAAATATTGATATTACAGGGATATCTAATAAAGGACATACACGCATACTGTTCTGCAGCTTAGAGGTGAGTCATTCTTTCCCATGTTTTACGTCTGTGTCGCTGTGTGAAGTGAAACGGCATTACTTTGCTGTAAAATGTATCTGTGTTAACATCGAGAGCCAAGTGCAACTCGCTCTCGCTCAGACATATAGCAGCTGTGTTTCTAAATTACTCGACATGACATAGCGCGTTTAATATTTTACATGTTTTTGCAAGCGGATGTGGTTTTGCTGCACTTTTAGCGTCTTTCGGCAAAACAATTAAGAGTCGTGAAGGTTTTGAAAATGCATCACCGTAGCTTACATTTAACCCAAAGCGAAATGATTTCTTTTTTTACATTATTATGAATGTGATCTGTAATGTCATTAAAACAATATGCTTTATGTAGTGAACAGTGCTCTGTTGTTGTTGTTGCTAAAGTTATGGTTGCACGTATACAATCATGCATACGTGCACCATTTTGCAAACTTTAGTCAGACGTAATAATAAACTTGTATGACATCCGACCGTTTTTTGCTCTCAAAGGTGTTAGAGTTGGCCAGTGTTATTTGGTTGGCTCACAGGCAGAGCCCAACGATTTGACCCACTTACAGATCTTGCATCATTTCAACATATTTATGATCTGTATGGTTTGATTGATTGTAGCTAACAAAATTGTTGCCAATGTTTGTGCATTTTGTTATATCTGTCTGTAATAACTCTTTCATCAAAGACTTTGTTTCTAATGGAATACTATCTTGCTACGCTTTTCTGTAGCATGCACCATACTGTGTGCAAGTTCTGTACACATGGAATACCCAGGTGACCTATTGCATTTTTAAAAATGTGCAGTATCCTATAGCATTACAACAGCAGGCTGCACAGAATAGTAACGTATTCCACAAAGAAATTCGAATTTCAGTATGACTACTAAACTGGAAGTGATTTGTAACATCTGGTAATTTACTTCTTATTTACTATCACTGCTAAAAATGTTGACGTTGTTACACAATTTTAACACGCACACAAAAAAAAAAAATTAAATGCAAAAAAAAAAAAAAAAGTTAACTGAATGCTGGTTGCGGAATACACAACATATTGAGAATGTGACTATACAGTACTACAGTACAGATGGAAATGTTTACCATTGCGTACTGTACCTTTTTTTCCATACACTATAAAATACATAAAAATATGTATGCATTACACAAAAAGTATACAAAATACATTAGCCTATATACTGGACAGTATTCAGAAAGCAGTATGCTATAGTGTTCCATTATGAACATACAAAATACTCAAATCTACTGTAATGAATGCAATCAATTAATGAGGTGTATGTCAGAACAGTGATGCAGTGAACAGGTTATCACTTTTCTGTGTGTAATGAAATAAGTGATTTATGATAATGTGTTTTTACAGACAAAGGGATGTTGAAATATGGAGACTATTAGTGGTCCTCTTGACTCTCTGTAGATGAGAATTTCTTTGCAGCTGGAGGGTCATTTCAGGTCAGCTGTGTGGCATGTGGATCGGTGGCACACAGCTGTCATTTAAAAGCCTGGGCAAAACTGCAGCTGGCAAGATGACACTGAAGTTTTTTTTAATGAAGTGCATTCGTGTAATTTTACCATTTTAACTGCAAACCTTTGAAGATTTAATTGCATTGGATAAGGGGTTAAGTCTATCTCTTAAGGGTTTGAGAAGTTGACTTTTGTGAATCAGTGGCCTGTTCTGATTTTAGGAATATAATACCCCCTCACAGCTTTTTGTTCTGTGTCCCTGGTGACCTGAGGTCCGAGTGCGTATGTCACTCTATGAAGGGCCCAGGGGTGTTCGGTTTCAATAGGCACTTTTAATAGATTTTACATAACTACGTAACTGTGAAAATGCCTTAATGCAATTAGCATTAATCATAGACTGTTAATCAGAATACATGCTATGTGTAGGAACAATTGTTTGTCTTTAAAGCTAATTTCAAGCATTTAAGCAGAAACCGATTTATAAGATGATCATCAAAAAGTGCGTCCAAACTTTTAAGTTGACATGTACAGTAGCCTATGTGTAATCAAACTCACATCACCTCACGCTTTAGGGGTGTCCTTGTGAACGTGAACAGACCAAGGGGCTCCCACAGTCTCTAACAGCCCTGATAGTATGTATAGTGACTGAGACCATATAATCTTTACACTCTTCTGTAAGTCTGTTGCTTAATTTTTTCCCTAGCTGTCTAAACATCTGTCTGTCAGCCTTTATTGGATGTAGAGTAGGCCTATATTTGTTTGAGTTTATGGTGTAGTATGGTTATTCATGAAAATAGGCCATTGGCCATTTATAACTTTAATTTGACAGACCCCAGATTTCTGAAAAGTAACATCAGAAAACATGAGAAATATCAGAAAATATCCCTAACCATTTATGAATTTTTGTAGTTCATGCATTTTTATGTTCTACTCACTTCTTATAAATTTGTGTGAACAAAGTACAGCGGGTATACAAGTGGCACATATAATTGTTAGATTCAAATGTGGTGACCTGTGAATTAATTTAGTGAGAAGGCATTGTAACGCTGAATGTCTCAACATCTTGGCTGAGAATTCAAAATGGAGGAACCATATTTAGCACTAACTTGAGACAGGCAGATAGTGTCAAAACACAAATGACAGATTTTGACTTGCTACTTGGACTTGTCACTTGTTCTTTGTGGACCCTCACATTCTAAAATCACTTGTTTTTCCACAAAAATAGCTTCTTGGCTAGAACACACCCAACAAGACCACTTTTTGTAAGATGTCTTCTCATAAGAGCTTTATTGGTCTTCTACTGTCT
This sequence comes from Squalius cephalus, assembly GCA_022829025.1. Lineage (NCBI taxonomy): Eukaryota > Metazoa > Chordata > Actinopteri > Cypriniformes > Leuciscidae > Squalius > Squalius cephalus. Next base: position 22,177,888 of record CM040802.1, on the reverse strand, counting down.
TTCTTCAACTTGCCTGTCATTCAAATTTCTTCATGAATATGTAACAACAAAGTTTACATACAGATGTGTTCTGTATGTAATAGAATGCAACCATACTACTCATACAGTTTTCGCTGTATGTTTATGGTGTGTACATTTGTATATGTGTAATACTTGGATTACCTAAGTGTACAGCCAGAGCACACTGTGTCGAATTGTGTGTCCCATAATGCAATGCAAAGTGCAATGCAAAGTGCCAAGACACTTAGCAGTGTGAAGGATGTAGTAACACATTTTTAACATCTCCTTCTTGGACCTACACAAAATAAAAAAATATATATATAGCTGCGAGCAGCGATTGCGGGGCCAAGCCGGGGTGGCGGTGTCACCGGCTTGGGCCCTCCATCGC
>CM040802.1:22170000-22175000 GCA_022829025.1 Squalius cephalus | reverse complement strand
ATATATACATTTTAGGGACAAGACACAGAGAATTTTACTTGCCTGAGCTGATTAGAACAACGAAAAAAAATCGAATAAAAAGATAACTAGGGAATCACTAAATCGAGAGAATTATTCTGATTTTATGATACACTCAAAATATTCCACAACAAATCCTTTAAATGTAACGATATTCAGAACGGAACAAGAATAAAAAAATAACTACAAACAAGCCAAAACGAAATAAAAAAATAAAAATACATTTAAGCAATCCATGACATGACATGATTTATCTAGTTTTTGGACTGAAACATTCTGGTTGTTTTTAAACTCAAACATAATTCTTAAATTGAAAACAAACAAACAAAAAAAGAATAAAATGGGTATAGTTCTGATATTTGTATAATTTTATATATAAATAAATGGTGTATAATTACATTTTTAGAAGATATGAGGCTTTTAGTGTGTCCTTTTTTGACATTACTTTAATCCCTCACTATAGCAAAACCGTTTGAGATTTTATTTTTAAAAATAATCAGTTAACAACATAGGCCTGCTGACTATAAAAATGACAAATATGGAGGTTTTATATATTTTATAACATATGATACAGTGAAGCAACCTCACTTGACGAGTGTCATTTCCTGAATACAATCACAGTTGAAACTGTGACATTGATTTCATACAACAGGTTAATAAACAGTTCCAGTTAAGTCACTTACATTTTAGATGCAATATTGACTGTTTTTGTTCTGTTTCAGCAGCAAAAATAGTTAAACAAAGATCAAAGCAGAACCATCACGCATCACGTGTTTTCTCATAACTGAACGATTCAGCATTTTTAACGAATCGGTTGACTCAAAGATTGAATGATCAATAAACATCTGTCTTAATCATGATCGACTCATTCGAACGAATAGTTTGAACGAATGAATCAATGACTCGCTTATTAAGATGGATGCCTGGCGACACCTAATGGCGGTTTAGTGTTGTTTAAAAGCATCATTCTTTCCAACGTGTGTGTGCAACATTATCAATGTCAGTGTGGACGTCTGTTTTTTCTTTCACTTTTATATTAGCGTTTTAAAAGCACCCGCTCGTGTCACATGTCGATTAACCGGTGGGAAAATATCCTCAGACACATACCTAATAAATGTATATTTAAATACAATATTGGCCTACCTGGTAAAAAGTTTTATATACTATTTTGATGTCCTTTTGGACACAAGAGGGCAGTATAGCCCTATGTTTGCTTTTTTGTTTAACCAAATAGCACTAAATAGCCTGTTTTTAACTTTTTCATTCTTCTTGAATTGCAAAAACAGAATAAAATGGGTTTAGTTGTGATATTTGTATACTTTTATATAGAAATAAATGGTATATAATTACATTTTTAGAAAATTTGAGGCTTTTAGTGTTTCCTTTTTGGACATTACTTTAATCCCTCGCCATAGCAAAACCGTTTGAGATATTTATTATCCGTTCACAATTTAGCATATTTAATGTATTTTCATAATGTTGAAAAAGTTTGGTGGGAATAAAATAAATAGTTTAAGAGGAGTGGCTAAAAATTCAGAGGCTGATTTTGCAAAAGAATCCACATTCAGACCAAAATATCTGACTTCCTGATGGCTGGAGCTAATGAATGTAAATTAGAAAGTTGTCCGGCTTGATGAGAAAAATATACAAATTAATTTTTTTTTACTGTATTTAAAACTAACCCCCCCACTTTTGTCAAAAGTATGTTGAAAGTGACACACTTCCTGCTGCCAGTTGGTGGCGCTATAACTTTGACTCACAATAGTTACATCCATCTGATCGGCCTCTTACCACGAACACACTGCTGAAGTTTCATCAAGATCAGTTAATGTATGCAGAAGTTATTCCACTTCGTGTTTCTCTTTTCTCGCCATAAATTCGATTCCTCGCCACGGCCAAACCGTTCGAGATATCAAAAATCCGTCCGCAATTTAGCATCTTCAAAGTCTTGACTACATGCACACCGAGTTTGGAGGGGACACGGTGAATTTTCTAGGAGGAGTATTTCACATTCCACAGCAAGCGTTTTCCAAACAACCCATAATAGCCGACTTCCTGTTGGGCTGGCGTAAAACTTGACCGGGGGAAAGTTGTTCGGCACAATGAGATCTATATGTGTACAGAGTTTCATATTAATTCATGCAAGCGTGTTTGATATATGGACCAAGTTTTAGAACCCCGTTCAAGGGGGCGCTGTTGAGCCCCCCAGCCACGCCCGGGTACCAGCTTCAGCCCGGCCCTGATGGCCGTGGGTTCTGACCTGTGTGCAAAGTTTCAAGAGTTTTCGAGCACGTTAAGGGTCCCAAAAGCCCCTGAAACCTTGAAAACAAACATTAAACTCAACAGACAAATCCCTCCCACCCCTCACACACACAGAGACAGACACAGAGAGAGAAAATTCTCCAGAAAATCCACATTCAAACCAAAATATCTGACTTCCTGGTGGTCTGAGGTTATGACTGTAAATTAGAAAGTTGTCCGGCTTGATGAGAACAATACACCTACCAAGTTTTGTGATTCTAGGAAAAACTAAGCCCCCATTTTTGACTAAAGGTGGCGCTACTGAGCCATTTCACCACGCCCGTTTCTGAAACTTTGCACATGTCTACTGGATAATAAATGTGATGTGTCTGTCGAGGTTCATGCATTTTCAAGCATGTGAAGAGTCTCAAAAGCATCCGAAAAGAATATTAAAGTTGAATGCGTTGCCACGGCAACAGTATCTAAGATATCAATAATCCTTTCACAGGTCTACATCTGCCGTGTGTCTACATTATACACATAAAGTTTTAAGCAAATCGGGTAAAAATAAGAGGGTGATTTCAAAGCATTTTGAAAGTGACACACTTCCTGTTGCCAGTTGGTGGCGCTATAACTTTGACTCACAAATGTCACATCCATGTGATCAGCCTCTTACAACTAACACACTGCTGAAGTTTCATCAAGATCAGTTAATGTATGCAGAAGTTATAACACACTTCCTGTTTGAATTATTCGCCATCAATTCGTTTCCTTGCCACGGCCAAACCGTTCGAGATATCAAAAATCCGTCCGCAATTTAGCATCCTCAATGTCTTGACTTCATGCCAACCGAGTTTGGAGGCGAATGGATGAATTTCCTAGGAGGAGTACATCAAATTCCACAGCATGCGTTTCCAAACAACCCATAATAGCTGACTTCCTGTTGGTCTGGCGTAAAACTTAGAGCACGAAAGTTGTTCGGCCCGATGAGGTCTATATGTGTACCGAGTTTCATATTATTACATGCAAGCGTGTCTGATTTATGGACAAGTGTTCGGATCCAGTTCCAGGGGGCGCTGTCGAGGCCCCCTGCCACGCCCGGGTACCAGCTTCAGTCCGGCCCTGATGGCCGCAGGTTCTGACGTGTGTGCAAAATTTCAAGAGTTTTCGAGCATGTTAAGGGCCCCAAAAGTGCCCGAAAGGTTGACAAAATAATAATAATAATAATAAATATAGCTGCGAGCAGCGATTACGGGCCCAAGCCGGTGGCACCGCAACCCCGGTGCCTTTAGTTACCTAAAGGCACCGGGGTGGCGGTACCGCCGGCTTGGGCCCTCCATCGCTGCTCGCAGCTATATTTATATATATATATATATATATATATATATATATATATATATATATATATATATATATATATACACATACATACACACACACACATACATATATATGTATATATATATATATATATATATAAATTATTGTTCAAAAGTTTGGGGTCAGTAAGATTTTTAATGTTTTTAGGAGATTTTTAATGTTTTTAGGAGAAGTCTCTTCTGCTCACCAAGGCTGCATTTATTGATTAAAAATACAAACAAAAACAGTAATATTGTGAAATATTATTCCAATTTAAAACAGCTGTTTTCAATTTTTAAATATTTTACATAGTAATTCATTTCTGTGATCAAAGTTGAGTTTTCAGCATCATTACTCCAGTCTTCAGTGTCACATGATCCTTCAGAAATCATACTAATATGATGATTGATGCTCAATAAATATTCATTATTATTTTCAATGTTGAAAACAGTTGTGTACAGATTTTTTTTTTCAAAATGCTTTGATGAATGTTAGTTCAAAAGAACAGCATATATTTCAAATATATATATTTTTAACATTATAAATGTCTTTACTGTAACTGTTGATCAGTTTAACTCATCCTTCATAAATAAAAGTACTGATTTATTTTATTTATTTACCCCAAAAATAAAATTTTAATTATTACTAACCCAAAACTTTTGAGCGGTAGTGTTTAACGTTACAAAAGCTTTAGATTTCAGATAAATGCTGTTCTTTTGAACTTTCTATTCATCAAAGACTGTACACAACTGTTTTCGACATTTAAAATAATAATGAATGTTTCTTGAGTATCAATCATCATATTAGAATAATTTCTGAAGGATCATGTGACAGTGACGACTGGAGTAATGATGCTGAAAACTCAGCTTTGATCACAGGAATAAATAAAAGTTTAAAATATATTAAAATAGAAAGCAGCTGTTTTAAATTGGAATAATATTTTACAATATTACTGTTTTTGTTTGTATTTTTAATCAAATATATGCAGCCTTGGTGAGCAGAAGAAACTTCTCTGTTATGTGCGCGCCACAGACTGCACGCACGTCCGCTTAGAGTTCCGCCTTTTGCCTTCCGTCAATATTACGTTATTAGAAAAATATTTTTTTAGAGAATCGATTTTTTGACATTTGTGAATCGATTCAGAATCGTCCACGTCCGCATCGCGATGCATCTAAGAATAATTTTTTTCTCCCACCCCTAGATTTCATACAAATAAACAGTTACAATTAAGTCACTTACATTTTAGATGCAATGTTGACTGTTTTTGTTCTGTTTCAGCAGCGAAAATAGTTAAACAAAGATCACGGCAGAACCATCACTTATCACGTGTTTTCTCATAACTGAACGATTCAGCATTTTTAACGAATCGGTTGACTCAAAGA
>CM040802.1:22142500-22165000 GCA_022829025.1 Squalius cephalus | reverse complement strand
TTAAGAGGAGTGGCTAAAAATTCAGAGGCTGATTTAGCAAAAAAAATCACATTCAGACCAAAATATCTGACTTCCTGATGGCCAGAGCTATTGAATGTAAATTAGAAAGTTGTCCGGCTTGATGAGAACAATATACAAACTATTTTTTCTTTACTGTAGTTAAAACTAACCCCCCCACTTTTGTCAAAAGCATGTTGAAAGTGACACACTTCCTGCTGCCAGTTGGTGGCGCTATAACTTTGACTCACAATAGCTACATCGATCTGATCGGCCTCTTACCACGAACACACTGCTGAAGTTTCATCAAGATCAGTTAATGTATGCAGAAGTTATTCCACTTCGTGTTTCTCTTTTCTCGCCATAAATTCGATTCCTCGCCACAGCCAAACCGTTCGAGATATCAAAAATCCGTTCGCAATTTAGCATCCTCAATGTCTTGACTTCATGCTGACTGAGTTTGGAGGTGATTGAATGAATTCTCTAGGAGGAGTACATCACATTCCACAGCAAGCGTTTTCCAAACAACCCATAATAGCCGACTTCCTGTTGGGCTGGCGTGAAACTTGACAGAGGGAAAGTTGTTCGGCCCCATGAAATCTATATGTGTACCGAGTTTCATATTAATTCATGCAAGCGTGTTTGATATATGGACCAAGTTTTCAGACCCTGTTCAAGAGGGCGCTGTTGAGCCCCCCTGCCACGCCCGTTTCTGAAACTTTTCACATGTCTACTGGCTAATAAGTGTTATGTGTCTGTCGAGTTTCATCCAATTTCAAGCATGTTAAGAGTCTCAAACGCATCCGAAAAGAATATTAAAATTTGATGCGTTGCCACGGCAACAGTATCTAAGATATCAATAATCCTTTCACAGGTCTACATCTGCCGTGTGTTTACATTATACACATAAAGTTTGAAGCAAATCGTGTAAAATTAAGAGGGTGACTTCAAAGCATTTTGAAAGTGACACACTTCCTGCTGCCAGTTGGTGGCGCTATAACTTTGACTCACAATAGTCACATCCTTGTGATCGGCCTCTTACAACAAACACACTGCGAAAGTTTCATCAAGATCAGTTAATGTATGCAGAAGTTATAACACACTTCCTGTGTCCCATTAATCGCCATAAATTCGTTTCCTCGCCACAGCCAAACCGTTCGAGATATCAAAAATCCGTCCGCAATTTAGCATCCTCAATGTCTTGACTTCATGCACACCGAGTTTGGTTGTGATTGGACGAATATTCTAGGAGGAGTATTTCAAATTCCAGAGGATGCGTTTTTCAAACAACCCATAATAGTTGACTTCCTGTTGGGCTGGTGTAAAACTTAGAGCACGAAAGTTGTTCGGCCCGATGAGATCTATATGTGTACTGAGTTTCATATTATTATATGCAAGCGTGTTTGATTTATAGACCAAGTTTTCGGACACCATTCCAGGGGGCGCTGTCGAGCCCCCGTGCCACGCCCGGGTACCAGCTTCAGTCCGGCCCTGATGGCCGCAGGTTCTGATGTGTGTGCAAAATTTCAAGAGTTTTTGAGCATGTTAAGGGCCCCAAAAGTGCCCAAAAGGTTGACAAAATAATAATAATAATAATAAATATATATATAAATATAGCTGCGAGCAGCGATTACGGGCCCAAGCCGGTGGCACCGCAACCCCGGTGCCTTTAGTTACCTAAAGGCACCGGGGTGGCGGTACCGCCGGCTTGGGCCCTCCATCGCTGCTCGCAGCTATATTTATATATATATATATATATATATATATATATATATATATATATATATATATATACATACATACACACACATACATATATATGTATATATATATATATATATATATTATTGTTCAAAAGTTTGGGGTCAGTAAGATTTTTAATGTTTTTAGGAGAAGTCTCTTCTGCTCACCAAGGCTGCATTTATTGATTAAAAATACAAACAAAAACAGTAATATTGTGAAATATTATTCCAATTTAAAACAGCTGTTTTCAATTTTTAAATATTTTACATAGTAATTCATTTCTGTGATCAAAGTTGAGTTTTCAGCATCATTACTCCAGTCTTCAGTGTCACATGATCCTTCAGAAATCATACTAATATGATGATTGATGCTCAATAAATATTCATTATTATTTTCAATGTTGAAAACAGTTGTGTACAGATTTTTTTTTTCAAAATGCTTTGATGAATGTTAGTTCAAAAGAACAGCATATATTTCAAATATATATATTTTTAACATTATAAATGTCTTTACTGTAACTGTTGATCAGTTTAACTCATCCTTCATAAATAAAAGTACTGATTTATTTTATTTATTTACCCCAAAAATAAAATTTTAATTATTACTAACCCAAAACTTTTGAGCGGTAGTGTTTAACGTTACAAAAGCTTTAGATTTCAGATAAATGCTGTTCTTTTGAACTTTCTATTCATCAAAGACTGTACACAACTGTTTTCGACATTTAAAATAATAATGAATGTTTCTTGAGTATCAATCATCATATTAGAATAATTTCTGAAGGATCATGTGACAGTGACGACTGGAGTAATGATGCTGAAAACTCAGCTTTGATCACAGGAATAAATAACAGTTTAAAATATATTAAAATAGAAAGCAGCTGTTTTAAATTGGAATAATATTTTACAATATTACTGTTTTTGTTTGTATTTTTAATCAAATATATGCAGCCTTGGTGAGCAGAAGAAACTTCTCTGTTATGTGCGCGCCACAGACTGCACGCACGTCCGCTTAGAGTTCCGCCTTTTGCCTTCCGTCAATATTACGTTATTAGAAAAATATTTTTTTAGAGAATCGATTTTTTGACATTTGTGAATCGATTCAGAATCGTCCACGTCCGCATCGCGATGCATCTAAGAATAATTTTTTTCTCCCACCCCTAGATTTCATACAAATAAACAGTTACAATTAAGTCACTTACATTTTAGATGCAATGTTGACTGTTTTTGTTCTGTTTCAGCAGCGAAAATAGTTAAACAAAGATCACGGCAGAACCATCACTTATCACGTGTTTTCTCATAACTGAACGATTCAGCATTTTTAACGAATCGGTTGACTCAAAGATTGAATGATCAATCCATAAACATCTGTCTTAATCATGATCGACTCATTCGAACGAATCGTTTGAACGAATGAATCAATGACTCGCTTATTAAGATGGATGCCTGGCGACACCTAATGGCGGTTTAGTGTTGTTTATTCTTTCCCACATGTGTGTGATTTGTGTGTGCAACATTATCATTATTTTTCTTTCACTATTATATTAGCGATTTAAAAGCACCCACTCGTGTCACACGTCGATTAACCGGTGGGAAAATATCCTCAGACACATACCTAATAAATGTATATTTAAATACAATATTGGCCTACCTGGTAAAAAGTTTTATATACTATTTTGATGTCCTTTTGGACACAAGAGGGCAGTATAGCCCTATGTTTGCTTTTTTGTTGAACCAAATAGCACTAAATAGCCTGTTTTAACTTTTTCATTCTTCTTGAATTGCAAAAACAGAATAAAATGGGTTTAGTTCGATATTTGTATACTTTTATATAGAAATAAATGGTATATAATTACATTTTTAGAAGATTTTTAGTGTTTCCTTTTTGGACATTACTTTAATCCCTCGCCATAGCAAAACCGTTTAAGATATTTATTATCCATTCACAATTTAGCATATTTAATGTAGTTTCATCATGTTGAAAAAGTTTGGTACGAATAAAATAAATAGTTTAAGAGGAGTGGCTAAAAATTCAGAGGCTGATTTAGCAAAAAAAATCACATTCAGACCAAAATATCTGACTTCCTGATGGCCAGAGCTATTGAATGTAAATTAGAAAGTTGTCCGGCTTGATGAGAACAATATACAAACTATTTTTTCCTTACTGTAGTTAAAACTAACCCCCCCACTTTTGTCAAAAGCATGTTGAAAGTGACACACTTCCTGCTGCCAGTTGGTGGCGCTATAACTTTGACTCACAATAGCTACATCCATCTGATCGGCCTCTTACCACGAACACACTGCTGAAGTTTCATCAAGATCAGTTAATGTATGCAGAAGTTATTCCACTTCGTGTTTCTCTTTTCTCGCCATAAATTCGATTCCTCGCCACAGCCAAACCGTTCGAGATATCAAAAATCCGTTCGCAATTTAGCATCCTCAATGTCTTGACTTCATGCTGACTGAGTTTGGAGGTGATTGAATGAATTCTCTAGGAGGAGTACATCACATTCCACAGCAAGCGTTTTCCAAACAACCCATAATAGCCGACTTCCTGTTGGGCTGGCGTGAAACTTGACAGAGGGAAAGTTGTTCGGCCCCATGAAATCTATATGTGTACCGAGTTTCATATTAATTCATGCAAGCGTGTTTGATATATGGACCAAGTTTTCAGACCCTGTTCAAGAGGGCGCTGTTGAGCCCCCCTGCCACGCCCGTTTCTGAAACTTTTCACATGTCTACTGGCTAATAAGTGTTATGTGTCTGTCGAGTTTCATCCAATTTCAAGCATGTTAAGAGTCTCAAACGCATCCGAAAAGAATATTAAAATTTGATGCGTTGCCACGGCAACAGTATCTAAGATATCAATAATCCTTTCACAGGTCTACATCTGCCGTGTGTTTACATTATACATATAAAGTTTGAAGCAAATCGTGTAAAATTAAGAGGGTGACTTCAAAGCATTTTGAAAGTGACACACTTCCTGCTGCCAGTTGGTGGCGCTATAACTTTGACTCACAATAGTCACATCCTTGTGATCGGCCTCTTACAACAAACACACTGCGAAAGTTTCATCAAGATCAGTTAATGTATGCAGAAGTTATAACACACTTCCTGTGTCCCATTAATCGCCATAAATTCGTTTCCTCGCCACAGCCAAACCGTTCGAGATATCAAAAATCCGTCCGCAATTTAGCATCCTCAATGTCTTGACTTCATGCACACCGAGTTTGGTTGTGATTGGACGAATATTCTAGGAGGAGTATTTCAAATTCCAGAGGATGCGTTTTTCAAACAACCCATAATAGTTGACTTCCTGTTGGGCTGGTGTAAAACTTAGAGCACGAAAGTTGTTCGGCCCGATGAGATCTATATGTGTACTGAGTTTCATATTATTATATGCAAGCGTGTTTGATTTATAGACCAAGTTTTCGGACACCATTCCAGGGGGCGCTGTCGAGCCCCCGTGCCACGCCCGGGTACCAGCTTCAGTCCGGCCCTGATGGCCGCAGGTTCTGATGTGTGTGCAAAATTTCAAGAGTTTTTGAGCATGTTAAGGGCCCCAAAAGTGCCCAAAAGGTTGACAAAATAATAATAATAATAATAAATATAGCTGCGAGCAGCGATTACGGGCCCAAGCCGGTGGCACCGCAACCCCGGTGCCTTTAGTTACCTAAAGGCACCAGGGTGGCGGTACCGCCGGCTTTGGCCCTTCATCGCTGCTCGCAGCTATATTTATATTTAAATATATATATATATGTATATAAATATTTAAAAGACAGAAAATACTACTTGACTTACCTTATTCTGATTTGATGATACACTCAAAATATTCCACAACAAATCCTTTAAATTTAATGTAAAAATAAAAATGAAAGAAAGCAGTGTTGGGCTCACGTAATCCTCTCATTAGAATCAAAATGTTTCAACATTTGCGATGTATTTGAATGCTAAACTATTCTTTATTATATGCTTTGTTCTTCACTCGTGTTTCAATATCGATGGAAAAAATCATCCTCTTCACAAGCACAAAAATGTGCTTGGAAACATCACAGTGGAGCGGTGCTTACTGTGAATGTATGAATTGTACTACTGACTATTTAGAGCAGTGTAATTTTTATATGTTAGGTAGGTTGACTATTTTAGTATTATATTTTATGAAGGCTATAATGAACAGGCTGCGAAGTCAAGATTACAATGCTGGAATGTGTGTGTGTGTGTGTGTGTGTGTGTGTGTGCGTGTGTGTGTGTGTGTGTGTGTGTGTGTGTTCATGTTTTTCTATCCCGGTGGGGACTTCAACCTGAATGCACACAGACTCATGGGGACTCGTGTCACAGGCTTATTGTTATAAACAAGCTTATAAATCATACAGAATGAGTTTTTTTGGAAATGTAAAAATGCAGAAAGTTTTCTGTGATAGGTAGGTTTAGGGCTAGGGTTAGTGTGAGGAGATAGAATATACAGTTTGTACAGTATAAAACCATTAAGTCTATGGAGAGTCCCAACAAAGATAGTAAACCGTGTGTATGTGTGTGTGTGTGGCGTGGGTGCGATTGAACAGTGGACACATAAAAACATACTCCGTCATTATACAGGACGACATTCAAACTGCAAAGTGTTAACTTATATTTGTGTACAGTCGCAATAAAACACAACATTGTGCTTTTGTAAAATAATTTCAAGCAATCCTCCCCCCAAAAGGTGCTAATTTTAAAATTAAACTAAAATGCTCATATTAGCGATTTAAAACGGTGCGCATCCACGGTGAGGAACGAGCAGAACAGAGTGAACGTTTTTCAGTTAATTCCTACTTTCATAGGAATTCATTTGAAACGCTCGCTCAACCACTATCAATGTCACTGCGGACGAACATATTTTACTTTCGTTTTTAAGTTGGCAATTCAAAAGCCCCCAGCGGTGTTACACGTCGATTAACCGGTGGGAAAATATCCTCAGACACATACCTAATAAATGTATATTTAAATACAATATTGGCCTACCTGGTAAAAAGTTTTATATACTATTTTGATGTCCTTTTGGACACAAGAGGGCAGTATAGCCCTATGTTTGCTTTTTTGTTTAACCAAATAGCACTAAATAGCCTGTTTTTAACTTTTTCATTCTTCTTGAATTGTAAAAACAGAATAAAATGGGTTTAGTTGTGATATTTGTATACTTTTATATAGAAATAAATGGTATATAATTACATATTAGAAGATTTTTAGTGTTTCCTTTTTGGACATTACTTTAATCCCTCGCCATAGCAAAGCCGTTTGAGATATTTATTATCCATTCACAATTTAGCATATTTAATGTATTTTCATCATGTTGAAAAAGTTTGGTGGGAATAAAATAAATAGTTTAAGAGGAGTGGCTAAAAATTCAGAGGCTGATTTTGCAAAAAAATCCACATTCAGACAAAAATATCTGACTTCCTGATGGCCGGAGCGAATGAATGTAAATTAGAAAGTTGTCCGGCTTGATGAGAACAATATACAAACTATTTTTTTTTTTACTGTAGTTAAAACTAACTTTTGTCAAAAGCATGTTGAAAGTGACACACTTCCTACTGCCAGTTGGTGGCGCTATAACTTTGACTCACAATAGCTACATCCATCTGATCGGCCTCTTACCACAAACACACTGCTGAAGTTTCATCAAGATCAGTTAATGTATGCATAAGTTATTCCACTTCGTGTTTCTCTGTTCTCGCCATAAATTCGATTCCTCGCCACGGCCAAACCGTTTGAGATATCAAAAATCCGTCCGCAATTTAGCATCCTCAAAGTCTTGGCTTCATGCACACCGAGTTTGGAGGGGACACGGTGAATTTTCTAGGAGGAGTATTTCACATTCCACAGCAAGCTTTTTCCAAACAACCCATAATAGCCGACTTCCTGTTGGGCTGGCGTAAAACTTGACCAGGGGAAAGTTGTTCGGCACGATGAGATCTATATGTGTACCGAGTTTCATATTAATTCATTTTGATCTATGGACCAAGTTTTGGGACCCCGTTCAAGGGGGCGCTGTTGAGCCCCCCTGCCACGCCCGGGAACCAGCTTCAGCCCGTCCCTGATGGCAGGGGGTTCTGACTTGTGTGCAAAGTTTCAAGAGTTTTTGAGCACGTTAAGGACCCCAAAAGCCCCTGAAACCTTGATTAACAATATAAAAGCAATAGTCAAATCCCCCCCTCCCCTCACACACACAGAGACACAGAGAGAGAGAGAGAAAATCCTTCAGAAAATCCACATTCAAACCCAAATATCTCTCTTCCTGTTGGTCGGAGATATTTAATGTCAATTAGAAAGTTGTCCGTCTTGATGAGAACAATACACATACCAAGTTGTGTTGCTGTTGATAAAACTAACCCCCCCACTTATGAGTAAAGGTGGCGCTACTGAGCCCCTCACCATGCCCGTTTCTGAAACTTTGCACATGTCTACGGGCTAATAAATGTGATGTGTCTGTCGAGTTTCATCCAATTTCAAGTATGTTAAGAGTCTCAAAAGCATCAAAAAAGAATATTAAAGTTTGAAGCGTTGCCATGGCAACAGTATTAAAGATATCAAAAATCCTTTCACAGGTCTACATCTGCCGTGTGTTTACATTATACACATAAAGTTTGAAGCAAATCGGGTAAAAATAAGAGGGTGATTTCAAAGCATTTTGAAAGGGACACACTTCCTGCTGCCAGTTGGTGGCGCTATAACTTTGACTCACAATAGTCACATCAATGTGATCGGCCTTTGACCACGAACACACTGCTGAAGTTTTATCAAGATCAGTCAATGTATGCAGAAGTTATAATACACTTCCTGTGTCCCATTATTCGCCATAAATTCGTTTCCTCGCAACGGCCAAACCGTTCGAGATATCAAAAATCCGTTCGCAAGAATTCATCCTCAATGTCTTGACTTTATTCTCACCGAGTTTGGTGGCGATCGGATGAAATCCCTAGGAGGAGTATTTCACATTCCATTGTATGGGTTTTCCAAACAACTTATAATAACCGACTTCCTGTTGGGCTTTTGTAAAACTTAGAGCACGAAAGTTGTTCGGCCCAATGAGATCTATATGTGTACTGAGTTTCATATTATTACATGCAAGCGTGTTTGATTTATGGACCAAGTTTTCGGACCCCATTCCAGGGGGCGCTGTCGAGCCCCCCTGCCACGCCCCGGTACCAGCTTCAGCCCGGCCCTGATGGCCGCAGGTTCTGACGTGTGTGCAAATTTTCAAGAGTTTTTGAGCATGTTAAGGGCCCCAAAAGTGGCAAAAAGGCAAAAAAAAAAATAATGAAGAAAAAAAATAAAAATAATCCTTACGGAAACAATAGGGCCTTCGCCCTTTCAGGGCTTGGGCCCTAATAAATAATCCTACCGGAAACAATAGGGCTCTTCGCCCTTTCAGGGCTTGGGCCCTAATAAATAATCCTACCGGAAACAATAGGGCTCTTCGCCCTTTCAGGGCTTGGGCCCTAATAAATAATCCTACCGGAAACAATAGGGCCTTCGCCCTTTCAGGGCTTGGGCCCTAATAAACAATAATCCTACCAAAAACAATAGGGCCTTCGCCCTTTCAGGGCTTGGGCCCTAATAATGACACGGACATATAGCCTGACAACATCATCTGACCGCAGATACTGAATCTGGACAACACGTTTTTTTCTAATTTAAAACGTAACGACGTTGCATGCTTGTAGTTTATTTTGTGCTTTATATAGGCTAGTGAAACGATATAAGCCTGCAGCACGCGCCGCCGCATTTGCGCGTGCAATTGAAGAGTGCGCGCTACTGCAGTATAGCGGCTGAGAGGACAGGAAAGTCCGTTTTTCTGAGGTGAGAGACTTTGCGCTGCTTGTTGTCTTTGCACTGCTGCTGGCGCGTCACGCATGGCGATCACGTCACAGATAGGCAGACTGAAGAGTAACGTTTAACGCCTTTATCATTAAAAGTGCTAAGAAAAAAACATCCTTATAAAGTCTGACGTGCTTAAATCCAATGCGTTATTTCATATCGATACAATCGATTCATTACCTTTTAAAACGATGTTAGATCGATATATGTCTAGATCGATATAACTTGCCGAGCACAGATCGATGTAGTTGGATCATTAAGAATATATCGATACATCGATGTAGTTGATGAATCGTTACACCCCTAATATATATATATATATATATATATATATATATTTTTTTTTTTTTTTTTTTTTTTTTTTGGCTAAGTATATGTGGCCTTTGACCGGAACATCCTTAGTCTGCATTTCTCTGTACATTTAATAAATACCCATCACAAAAAATATTTCTATCACACATATCAGTGGATTAAAGTAGACACCAGGAAAGGTGTGTTACAGCGATTGTACACATTTTCTAATATTGTAGATCTAAATTTTAAGTATTAAAGGACCTTAATAATATTAATTTTAAGTAAATCTGGTGTAAAGTAGTTGTTTGTGAAATTTTAACACTTATGTAAATATGTAATTTACTGCCATTGTAGATAAATCTACTACAGCATATGCATAACAGCCAATGACCAACTTGCTCTCTTTTAGCTCAGCTTCTTTCCTTTTTCAGATATGGTCATATTTTTACATGTTAATTATTATTATTATTATTATGATTTAAACGATTGTGATATTCATAAAATAATATGCCTCCTGTGTCTGGTTAAAGTCTGCAATATTGCTAGATATAAATCGAGATCTTCCCGGCGATCGGGAAGTGATTGGTAAATAACGTATCTGTAAATGAACTTGTTAGATAACAAATTCATAGAAGGGCATGTAACAAGTTGAATTAGTTACTGCTCCATTAAGGTGGAATGCACTCTCTCAGTGGTGAGTGAGCAGACGTATGAGGTGCACGACCTGTGAATATGGAGATCAGCAGTTATTAAGAACACGCCACGTCGCCATAGTCAGCCAATTATGAACTCTGCCGCTGGTGTAGGAAGCAGCAGAGTAGAGTTAATATACTTACCTGAATGAAGTTTGATCATGGTAGAGGGGACATATTAACCCTCTGGGGTCTAAGGTGTTTTTGGGGTCCTTGAGATGTCCTGACATTTTTGCTTTTTTCAGTTGCTTATAAACATATTAATGGCAAAGGTGTAAATTCACTCTATATAGCACAAACAGGGCTACCATCATATGTGAGCACCATGCATGTACATGTTTTATTTTTGAGAGAATAATGTTTATGCATGGTTATTGAAAAAACTAAAAACTAAAGTTTCTGAAATAAGGCCATAAAACACATTCTAAATATGTGTCAATAAGACTTTTGACTAATGGATGTCATTGCCTAGAGTTTTTTCTTCAAAATGATGTGAAAATTATCCTGCCTAATCATTCACATAACACAATGCATTGATTTAAATTTTGGAAAACACTTTCTGTCTGGAAAGGCAATATGCGGAGTGGGCATCAACGATCATGCATATTTAGTGGTTCGCACCTGGAGACAATGGGGCCCACATACTTAACCTGTTAAGCTTCACCAGTGCGTGGGCGCACTGAAGCGTTTTTTTATTTATATAGTTCAAAGTTACTATCAGATTTAATGTTATACCTTGACAAACTATACATCATTAACCCCCTGAGGTCGGCTATCGCGCCGGCGCGATAGGCTCGTTTTTTTTCGTATGAGTGCAAAAAAATAAATAAAAAAAAAATCTTAATTTTTATCTTATATGCTTGTGTTATACATCAATCGATCCTGTTTAGTGTGTATTTTTTTTGTGTATGCTCATAATAAAAACAAAGTGTTGTGCTTTTCGCCAAATAAAGAAAAATAAACATGATGCGAGTTCTGCCTACTCTCCGTCAGTGAAGTCAATTCTGAAACGCGTCCGAAAATGAACTGTAACTCAGCGAATACTCAGTCAAACAGGCATACAGTCACACAGGCATGAAGCTTGAATTATCTTCTTTCAAATGAAGTATTTTTTATAAAAAACAAATATTCACAGTTTATATAATATGTATGTAAAGAGAGAGATGTCAGTCGTTCTCATCTCAGCTAATTAAGTTTTAATGTGACTCCGCCTACGGAGACCGCGCTATTCAAACGCAAATGTGAGGCGATCCATACAAACCTGTGAAACGCCCACATCCGCTGGATAAGGCCGGTGAAACACTGGATGCGTGGCGTAAGCGTCTCAGCTGCGTGGCGTGTCCGTTTTTATTTCGGCTCCCATCCATGTTAACAGTTTAGAGTTTGCATACTGCCTGTGTGAGACGCGCGTCTCAGGCGCGGCACGAGCCGCGTGGAAAACGCGTGCATTCTAGAAATAGAACCGACGCCTATTTTTCACGCGACACGCAAGCGTCTTGGAAGCGTTTCCATGCAAAATTGAATAGGAAAATCTGTTTATTTGTCATTTTGACACGAATACATATTAATAAATGTCCTTTTGATGTTTAAAAGTGTCTAGGTTTTGACATAAATGCAAATATAAATGTAATTTTACAAAATATGATCGATTTTCAAATACTGCTGTATTGAATGAACAGCTTTTAGCAAACTCTATTGCTATACTGAGATGAGGAATAGGCTATATACTGTATGTGTTTTGTCAAAAATAAAGTCATCAACTAACTAATGAATCCTTTACTTTGAAATACGTATGATAAAATGTATACTTTAGTTTTGAAAGACGTTGACTAGTTTTGAAAAGATTATAAAGTATGTATGTTAGGGGTGTGAACCGACAGTGGTCTCACGGTTCGGTTCGATTACGATTATCATGTCATCGATTCAGTTCAATTCGATATCACGATGCATCGGGATGCACCGCATCCTCAATTTAAAATTTTACTTCAAAAGTGATGTGTGCGCGCATGTGTGTGCGTGTGCTCGCCTGTTCGGGAAGTCGCAGTGACAGAAACAGTGACATTCCAGTTCAAGTTTCAAGGGAGTAAAGCTTGTTTATGCCATTAAGAAAAGGAAATCTGTCAAATAAATATTGTTTTAAAGAAATGTTAATTTAAAAGCAGCGCTCATTAATCAGTGTATGTTACCGTTAAAGATGCGCGCATCAACCGTCGCCGAATCCGCTGTTGAAGGTGACGATCATCCATTTATAATCACGCGTAACACAGAATAATTGTAATTTGACCATCGGGTGCGTATACTTAAATAAGAGAAAATTATTGGGCGGGTGGATGATTTGTTTTTGGCTGCGGATTCGGGTGACGTTGGAGCTCATCCGCTTACTCTAAAGCAGTCAGACTCTGCCAGGCGTTAACAGCTCGGGGTGAAAACGGCTAACGTGGTTTATCAAGTTAGTGGTATTACCTCCTGCATATTCTATTTGTGCGTGACATGAGTGCACACAGCACGTGTCTTCTGCAGGTCGTGCTTACCAGGTTGTTCATAAAAGCCGAAATGTGCCCAGATGTCGGCTTTAAAGTAGTTGGAGCATTTTTTATTTTCTCGCACTCGCGTCTCACCTCCCTCTGCCATTGTATGCTACCGCGACAAAGCACGTACGCAACAAATGACGTCAGAAAAGCGTCAGTACATTATAATCGGTTATGGTCTATTACTGAACCGAAACCGAATCGTCCTCGTCTGCATCGCGATGCATCGTAGAAACGATTAATTTTGACACCCCTAATGTATGTGCATGCATATATATATGTGTGTGTGTATGAAGAGTTCAGATGCAAAAGCCTCTAAATGCCATCTGAAATTTTCTCCTAGAATGATCATTTTTATGAAGCTTGTATATTTAAGTTAGCTATAGGTGACACGTCACCTGAATGAATGGCTCATTAAGTATGCAGGGACGTAGTCTCACCAGGTGTGAACTACTACATATGCATGATGCTGTTGGAGCGTTTACGCCCCATCCGCATATTGGCTTTCCAAACTAAAAGTGTTTCACAAAACTAAAATCAATGTATCGTCTTTTTGTGGATGATTAGGCAGGATGATTTTCATATCATTTTGAAGAAAAAACACTAGGCGATGAAATCCATTAGTCAAAAGTCTTATTGCCACATATTTAGTATGTGTTTTGTGGCCTTATTTCAGAAACTTTAGTTTTTAGTTTTTTCAATAACCACGCATAAACATTATTCTCTCAAAAATGCAGACATGTACATTCTTGTTGCTCACATATTATGGTAGCCCTGTTTGTGCTAAATAGTGTGTAATTTTTTTTGCCATTAATATGTTTATAAGCAACTGAAAAAAGCACAAATGTCAGGGCATGTCAGAACATCTCAAGGACCCCAAAAACACCCCAGACCCCAGAGGGTTAAAAAGATATAATACTCAAGTTTCAGTATTTGACCACTATTGTATTCTGAGAAACTTATAGTGACAGTTATGTCTTAATTTGTGTCAGGAGTTATGAAATAAAAAAATGAGTCGATACCTTTAATATGAATTATGCGCGTCAGCCGCTTTCATTCATAAAAAACTCCCGTGCTGTCGTCATGACAGCGATACACAAAACAACGTCCTTCAGGGCTTTTAGCTCAAAAATGTGCAAACTTGGAGAAATATTGATATATTCTCATAGATTCACGTCATATTTCTAAAGACAGGAATAATATTTATTGAATTTATACCCAAATGCGTCGATGTAATCATTATGATCGCTTCTTACTGAGATGTGCAGTGTTTTCAATTCATACCAATAGCCTGAGGGCGCTATATGCACAAAAAATAATCCATATATGGAACATGAAGAAGAGCCATAATCATGTGACATTCCAGGACGTCACTGCTACACACAAAGCTACAGAGATCCCGCTGTAATATGCAGATAAAAGATGTTTTGAAGACAATAAACATGTTTGCTATATTTGATTTGCCTGTGTTCTTCAAGCCATGCCAGGTATTTTCATAATAATAGATTATATTTATAATGTAATGCTAATCGATATAGACTTTATCATCGTGCATAAAACTATAAATAATGTTTTCTGTCTGATTTTTTTAAAATCTGAAGCCAAATTATATCACAGAAGATTATTTAAAACACTCGATTGCATTATGAAGTAAGTTTGGAGCACAAACATGGTTTTAATCTCATAAATGGTCGTGTATTGATGGTGTGCTAAGCTAACATGCTAGCTAGCCCAGGTGCACCTGCCACCAGGGGTTATTCTTTTATGAATTTTGTTCTAAATAAGAATGCTTACTGATATGTTTTAGTGCATTTGACCACTATTTAGTGCACTTCAAATGTGAAGTGAGAACTTTGATAAAAGAAATTAGGGATTGAAACCCTGTGAATAGCCAGTCGTTAGTAACTATAATGCAGACAAAAGAAATGCATATTTCGAGCCATAACCAGTCTGGAGAGGTGTGAATGTGTGCAGGGGGAGACTGAGACTGAATGGGGCTCGTTTGCACCACAAAACAATAGAGACAAAAGACTGAATGGATGCTTAGACGATGACTAAACATCAGTAGCATTTTTAGAGTAGCCTAATCAAAATAAAGTCATGACATGATCTTGAAAAACATTTAACTAAATACAGAGTTTTAGACTTATTATCTTCATATTTTAAATATAACATGGTCAGACATGTGGCTTTAGCTGTAGTGCATTTCTAGATTGCCCCAGTGCCAACTTCAATTTTATTTTCATTAATATGTTTCATAAAAAAAAAATTCTAATAACTTTACAAAATTTTGAAGCTATTTAAAAAAAAAAAATCATTATGACAATAATTAATTCTACATTTACAATAAACTACCAGGTGTCAGCTTTCAAATGAGATCATACTTGTGCTTTTAGTGCAAAGGGTTCATGAACTGTATCTGTTTCAGTTTGGGTATGTCATTTCTGGGGATTTTTCAAAAGTGGGGTTGCAGCTTAACAGGTTAATGAGCCATTCATTCAGGTGTGTCACAAGAAAGAATGCAAGAGCAACAGTTGGAAGCATCTCGTGTTTTTTTTATTTTTCCACAAATTGTGCTTGCAAATTGGCCTATAATATCAAAAGGAAAACATGTCTAGTAATTGTGCAGTTAATTCTCATACTGTATTTTCAGTTTTGGAATATTTATCCTCTCCCCAAATTTGTCACTAATAAAACACAATAAAAAATTATTTTAAAGAAAAGGCTTATATTTACCTTTTGTTAGTTTGTTTTTATTAAAAAGGTTACAATTACAACAACAATTCAAGTGTAATCTTTCTTTGTAAAAACTAAAGTATACATTTTATCATACATATTTCAAAGTTAAGGATTCATTACTTGAATATAGCCTAGGCTACATTGGAATAAACACTATAACATATTATTTGATTATTTTTGACAAAACATACTATATTTAACATATGAGCAAAAATTGGCAAACAAAAGCTTATTTGAGGTGGCAGATATTTTACAGTAAAAATGTATAATCTATCCAAAACTAATCAATGAAATGTTGTCTTTCATATGTCTGTAACATAGTAACTTTCGTTTTTATTATAAGAAATATAAATGTTAATTTGCAGTTTAATACGTTGCTTATACAAATACATTTTATTTCAACATATTTCACTCGATTTTTACTCAGTAGCCTATAGCAATACAGTTTGCTAAAAGCGAAACATTCACAGACAGAAACGATTCAAATTTAAACCGTCTTTTGCCAGTTGTGGTAAACAGCGGCATCTCTGCCGTTCATTCATTCATTCATGCACAGATACGCGCCGCACTTGAGAATGAAAAAAAAACGTACTACATTATTCCATAGCCTCGGATCTGTTGCTCCTCGTACTTTTGAGGTAAATTTTCCATTATAGTATTATTCCTCACAGCGCTGCGAGACTGTGTAAACAAGTACAATGATCTGATGTGTTTTCTCGAGCTGATGTGGGCGTTCACAGTTTGCGTGGATTGCCTCAGACATTTGCGTTTGAATAGCGCGCGCTCTCCGGGGCGGGGTCACATTACATCTGAATGAGCTCTAATTAGCTCGACTGGAATCGCTCTCTTTTAATGCAGGAAAAAAACGAGCCTATCGGTCCGGCGCGATAGCCGACCTCAGGGGGTTAACAGTGGCTGGTGGAAGTGCCTACCAAAACTTGAAAACCGGTGTGAGAAAATCACCTCTCGTGAATTGCAGTTCCCTTTCGAGAGGTCTCTCGTATTGCTAGCTAGCTTACGCTATGGGAAAACTTCTTTTCTCGAGAATATTGAAGCCAAATTTTTTAAAACGCAGTGCAGCTGCACAGTAGACACAGATGAGCGACGAGCGCGGTCATTGGCTGTGCTGCAGCAACTGCATGAACCTATGGCGAGGCGGCTCAGATGCGCGAACCAATCAGGCCATTTCGCGCCCTGGCATGTCAGAGCCCGCCAGAATGGACGTGGCTTATAGCTATATAAGCACCATTCCTAGCCTAGGAATTCAGATTTTATCTCCTTCAGCGAACTCACCACTTCGCTGATATCTGATACATATTCGCTGATAGAAGCCTTCTCTCCACCGTCGAAAAGCCTTCAGCGGAACAAGCATCTGCATCGCAGTTCGGACACCGGATTCCTGACGCCGACTTAAGCCCGCTGTTCTGCTGTGCCATCCGGCACGCCATATCCTTTTAAACGCTCAAGTGTGTTCGCCACTGCGTCAAACTTTTTCTAAAAGATAAATTTTTGAGGCGTTGATTAATATGCCTCGCACTACCTGCCCCTCGTGCAGAGGCCCTCTCTTCGGTGGAGACCGTCACATCCTCTGCGCTTCCTGTCTGGCACCTTAAATGCAAAAGAAAAGGTATTCATGAGAGTCAGCTGTTTTTGTCAATTTTAAGTTTTAATTTAAAATGTTTGCGATTTTAATATACGTACATGGTTAAATATTTTACCACTTGCTTGAGCAACTTAATATATAAATCTACACTAGGGATGGGTATCGTTAAGGTTTTAACGGTATTACTACTTTTACCGATACTCCTTATCGATCCGGTACTTTAACGGTATTCTTATCGGTTCTTTTTGTTGTTTGTTTGACACCAAAAACAAAGTACAAACACATGGTCAAACAAAAAAAAGTATACAATAAAACAAATATACAAATTATATACCCAGTGCTTTAATTTCAGTAATGTCTACTGACATTACTGTTCAGGAGTAATGTGGGCTAAAAAGACATCTAATAAAGTCAGATGTAAAATAACACTGCATAGTTTATCATAGATAGATTAAAGCTTATAAAAGCCAAACTTATTCATCCAAGAGCTGTGACTGATTTTCTCTTTGCCTTTTGTTGTTTGATTCACATTAATGGAGCAATCGTCAGCAGGTTTATTAGACTGCTGCCTCTTTAAGACCAAATGCAGATCAAATCATTATTACGCATCATATTTTCTCCAAACTATTTACGTCCATTTAAGACATAAACTGTATTTAAGTGAATAAATTGTTTAAGTGAATCTCCAAGCCATTTTTACATATTTGTGTGTATATTTGATCGTTTAGATGCGCACACGAAGCCCAACATATACGTTGCTTGTCTCGTTGCGGTGTGTTTCGGAGCGCGCGCCGCATTTGGAACAGCCTCTATTGCGTCAATTTTGGTACTTTTAATAGCCTTTTATTATCAAACGCGTCCCGCAGTTTAGCAACAGTATAGACTACATTTTACAACAGTCACCGATCGTGCAGATTCTGACGTTACGTTTGGGTTTTAGGGAGAAATGACAGCGCACCGCTGTGAAGGGAAGGAAGTTGCGTTGGAGTGAATGCGGCTTTAGTTTTTAATGGTTATACCTCAAATATCTTCTTTTTTTATAATCATTGAAAGTTATTTTATAGTCATAAAATTAGTTTGATATCAAAGATCTAAAGTTTAACCGTTTTAATGTTTAGTTCTGTCCTCATCGTCACTCATTAAGCAGGGCTGTTGTGATGTGCGCGCCGTGGCTCCGCGTGAAAGATCGCTCTCTCTCTCACACACACACACACACACACACACACACACACACACACACACACACACACACACACACACACACACACTCTCTCTCTTTAGCAAAAATGCATCACAGACAAAGGGTTCAATATTATTATATATAGAAGTGGCTGGTGAGATTAAATTTGCAAGATAATAATTTCTTAATAGCAATAATATATAGCACGTGTACTTTCTTAATTTCTCCAGTACCGGGGCCCGTTTAATACCGGGTTTCGGTACCCATCCCTAATCTACACTCACCTAAAGGATTATTAGGAACACCATACTAATACTGTGTTTGACCCCCTTTCGCCTTCAGAACTGCCTTAATTCTACGTGGCATTGATTCAACAAGGTGCTGAAAGCATTCTTTAGAAATGTTGGCCCATATTGATAGGATTGCATCTTGCAGTTGATGGAGATTTGTGGGATGCACATCCAGGGCACGAAGCTCCCGTTCCACCACATCCCAAAGATGCTCTATTGGGTTGAGATTTGGTGACTGTGGGGGCCATTTTAGTACAGTGAACTCATTGTCATGTTCAAGAAACCAATTTGAAATGATTCGAGCTTTGTGACATGGTGCATTATCCTGCTGGAAGTAGCCATCAGAGGATGGGTACATGGTGGTCATAAAGGGATGGACATGGTCAGAAACAATGCTCAGGTAGGCCGTGGCATTTAAACGATGCCCAATTGGCACTAAGGGGCCTAAAGTGTGCCAAGAAAACATCCCCCACACCATTACACCACCACCACCAGCCTGCACAGTGGTAACAAGGCATGATGGAGCCATGTTCTCATTCTGTTTACGCCAAATTCTGACTCTACCATCTGAATGTCTCAACAGAAATCGAGACTCATCAGACCAGGCAACATTTTTCCAGTCTTCAACTGTCCAATTTTGGTGAGCTTGTGCAAATTGTAGCCTCTTTTTCCTATTTGTAGTGGAGATGAGTGGTACCCGGTGGGGTCTTCTGCTGTTGTAGCCCATCCACCTCAAAGTTGTGCATGTTGTGGCTTCACAAATGCTTTGCTGCATACCTCGGTTGTAACGAGTGGTTATTTCAGTCAAAGTTGCTCTTCTATCAGCTTGAATCAGTCGGCCCATTCTCCTCTGACCTCTAGCATCAACAAGGCATTTTCGCCCACAGGACTACCGCATACTGGATGTTTTTCCCTTTTCACACCATTCTTTGTAAACCCTAGAAATGGTTGTGCGTGAAAATCCCAGTAACTGAGCAGATTGTGAAATACTCAGACCGGCCCGTCTGGCACCAACAACCATGCCACACTCAAAATTGCTTAAATCACCTTTCTTTCCTATTCTGACATTCAGTTTGGAGTTCAGGAGATTGTCTTGACCAGGACCACACCCCTAAATGCATTGAAGCAACTGCCATGTGATTGGTTGATTAGATAATTGCATTAATGATAAATTGAACAGGTGTTCCTAATAATCCTTTAGGTGAGTGTATATAGAAGTAATGCATTGAATAATACGTTGTTTAAATTGTGTTTAAGAATATGTCTGTTAAAGAGTGTATATGTGTACAAAGACAATGATGCTGACAAAACTTTTTTTTTTTTTTTATAAAAGTTGCTGATAACTTCTGGATTTGAAATAAAAAATAGTGAGTGTTTGTGGTACAGCCGTGGATCAGTTACGCACTGCAAACACAGCATATGTGAAATCACTATAGCGTGTGCTGCGCATGCACCGCATTACGCACTGCAACACGCACCGCATTACGCACTGCAACACGCACCGCATACGCACTGCACACGCAGTATGTGTGAAACGGGCGCTATTCTCTTGCCTCTAACTCAATGACAGGCGACTGAAATCATACAATTTACTAACCATTGGCTATTTAAATACATTTTTTAGTTGTCCAGCATGGAATTCGGTCGTATATGCAAGTGATTTACTCGCTTTGTAGAGGGTTGTTTTAAAAATACCATGATAATACTGATAACTATGACAATTTTAGTTAGTATAATCGTTATATTAAATTTTAATCTCTTCTTTAATCTATGCCACCTTGATGTCATGTTTTGTTGCATTCTGAAATGTCATTTAAAAGACAAAATAAAACTTTCAGTTACTGAAGTATATCCTTTAAGGCAAGGCAAGTTTATTTATATACTGTAGAACATTTCATACACTATGGTAATTACAAGTGCTTTACACAGAAAGGAATTAGAATAATCACACAATAAAAGCAAGGAAAATAAAAAATATATAAAAGGAATTAAGAGAGATATAAAGATGATACAGTTCTAAAAGGAATTAAAAGTGTAAAAAGATGATACATAGATAAACTTCTCATCTGGCAAAACACCGGTAGTATAATTTTTTCACAGCTGCTTGTTTTTCTGTGATATTTTCCCATGTTGATTGTACTGTGTCTGTGGTGTTCTGACGTCTCCAATAGATCGGATTTTTCCCTAAAATCGGACAAGAAGAGCTCTAGGAAAGGAATCGATCCAGTCCGCACCCCAGAGGTTTGTTCGGAGGCTCTAGGACTGACTACAGTCCGCACCCCTCAGAACAGATTTGGTCCCTGACCTCGAGTTTCACATTAAATTCACTACTCTACCACAGACTCAGGTCATCAACATGGTTTCATCTCTCAATTTCCCAATTAACATTTCAGAGTAATTTATGTTTGTCTCTTACTCAATTCTCAGTGACACTTGAGTTCAGTTTAGAATCAAAAGGAGGATGCAAAAATAGAATACAGTGCAATCAGTTGGACGTACAGTGGATACAGTTATAAAAATAATTAAAAGTGTAAAAAGATGATACATTGATAAACTTCTCATCTGGCAAAACACCAGTGTATTATATTTTGCACAGCTGCTTGTCTTACTGTGAGATTTTCCCATGTTGATTGTACTGTGTCTGTGGTGTTCTTTCGGCAGGCCTAAGTAATCTATTGGATGTCTCCAATAGATCCGATTTTTCCCTAAAATCAGACAGGATGAGCTCTAGCAAAGGAATCGATCCAGTCCGCACCCCAAAGATTTGTTGGTTTCATCTCTCAATTTACCAATTAACATTTCAGAGTAATTTATGTTTGTCTCTTTCCCAATTCTCAGTGCCATTTGATTTCAGTTTAGAATCAAAAGGAGCATGCAAAAATAAAATACAGTGTATCAGTTGGATGTACAGTGGCACAGTACTCATTCAGTAAATGCACAGATGTGTTTTGAGTCTGGATTTGAATGTGACTACTGTTGGAGCACATCTGATCTCTTCTTGAAGGTGGTTCCAGCTGCGGCTGGCATAATAGTTGATGTGATCCTAATGACCTGAGTGATCAGTTAGGTTTATATTCAGTAGGGCTGTCAAAATTGCTCAAAAATGACGTTTGAATATTCCCTCTAAAAAACACACGAATATTCGAACTATTCGAACATCTGTTTTTTTTTTTTAACAATCTTTTTATTGAGATGTATCAAAATATAACAATGTAATACAACAATATTATAGTTACATCTTTTCATATAAAAAAATAAAAAAATAAAAATAAAATAAAATAAAATAAAACAAGGCACAGGTCATTTTAAATAGCAACACAGGTTATTCCAGAAAGTAATACAGTAGGAAGGGGAAGTTGAAAATATAAAACATGCATAGAAGGCATACAACAAATCATTATTTAACAATGTTTTCTTTAAATAAAAAAAATATGAAAAGGGGGATAAATAAGATAGGTCAAGTGTCAAGTTAGCTTGTCTTCTCCTGTCTTATTTAGTACATTCCCAAAATCCGAATTTGATATAAAGGATATAAAGGGTGTCCAAATTTTCTCAAAAGAAGAAATTTTACCTTTCAAGAT